>WEIS01000275.1:0-20180 GCA_013389965.1 Todus mexicanus | reverse complement strand
GGTAAAAACTCTTCAAAATATTTAAGGTGATGATCTTTACCTATGTGTGTGGCTTTGTATTGAGGCATTTAATGTCACTGAAGGTAGGATGTCAAAAATCTGACAAACGAACCAGAAATTCTCCACATAGGTTGTGACTAACTAGACCATTACTAACAACTGAGAAAAGTATTAATAAAGACAGTATTTTCTCCTCTGTGACTGAAAAGTTCAGACCCACTCCAGACATAGCAGAGATCAGGTTCTGTCTCAGCATTGACTTCTTCAGGAATTGTGTCAGACCACCTCCTCTGCTCATTTGCCCATTTTCATCTAACAAAATCCCAAGGACATTTGTTATGGTTGTAGTTTCACCTGCTCTCTTCCTGATGCTCATTGTCATTTGTACCTCTAGTCTTTTCCATGTTTCTAGCTGGTTGTTGGGATGTCTTTTGAGGTGCACGGGCACAGTGTTCTGGGTCAAGAGAAACTGTGCACATAAAAAATTGTCCTTACCCACCTCATTAGATGCTCATCAATTGCTTTGACCACCTTTACCTTTCCATGCGCAAGGGACTCTGGCTGAACTCTGGGTCTGTAGTCCAATTACTAGCCACATCTGCAGATTCTAATGAAAAAGACAGTAGGAAGCAGGTCACTTCTAGTGGGCTGTATGCAATCTGTATGGGCTGCAACCTGATCAGATGTTGACAATCTTTTTCCATCTGAGAAAAATTGAATCCCAAACATTATTCACTAACAAAAGCCCCTTTAATTTCAAAGGTTCTCCTTAGTGGTAACACCAGAAGAAACACTGCTGCCTCAGGCATCTGACACCTGACATTTTTATAATGCTTCTTTTATGGCAGTAGAAAAGAAGAAGTTTGCAGAAGAGTACCTCCTTTTTTTTCTCTGTTTTGTTTAAGATGAAGACCATTGTATGTAGCACGCTCAGCCAACCTAGCAGGCATCCAGTTTGAGCAAGGTGCAACTCCATGGCTTTCATCTTCCGTGCCTCATGATCTGTTTCTAGCCTTTCTCAAAAGGTTTCCATATGCATTCATGAAACCTGGGAGCCCTCCTGTGGTCAAAATCATGAGCTATTCTTCTGGTTGTTACCCCAAATGCGATGTAGCCCATTCAGTTTAAAACTTCATCTTTGGAGTACTCATTGGGAAAAGTTTCAATCAATTAAAAAAAAAAAAAAAGAAAGATTAGCTAGTTTCCTGGGTCTTTGGGAGGGTGACTTCATTAACAGCACTCTTCTTGGCCATTATTTGATGCTGTCCCCACCTCTTTTCCAAGGTGAGGACATTGCCTGACAATCTACCTATAATTTCTTCTTTCTTCCCTCCATACTCCTCCACACTCTCTGCTGTCCTTCGTAGGCTTTTCCTGTTCTGCTCTGATCTAGCCAGGTCCTCAGCACCAGTTTGTCTAAGAACTTTCCAGTTGTGCATTAAATAATGTAATTAACATAAATTCCATGTTTATTGTCTCTATCTTCCAGGTTGGAGAAGTATGTTATTCAGAGGGCTTTGGTGTGCTTAATTTTGATGTTGTGCTGAAGTTGAAGAAGAGGTTTTATGTTTCTTCAGGGAGTTCATTTTGTGGACTTTGTCTAACCTCCCAGGAAAATTCTGTTTCTACATGGGCAATTGCTTGCATTTTAACAATGTTTCATTGTACATGTGAAGAAAAACTGTCAATTATCTTGAGCAGGTTTATGAGGAAGTAGAAAATGGAGAGGTGAAAATGAAGACAGGCAAGAGGAATAATAGCCCTTTGCCTCTAACGGGGCTGATGCTGTATGTTCTTCCCTGCTATATAACTGAAGAGAGGAACAGCCACACTGTTGTGCTGACACCCATGACATCATTCATGGTTGTTTGTTGTCTACATCACAGATCCCAGGACCATTGAAGTTGTTGGATTCACTACACAGAGTGACAAGGGAAGACGGTCTGAGATCCTCCCAGCTCTTCCCAGTACTGTCTCTGCCCTGGCACATATAAAGGCAGATGAGTATTCGTGAGGGTTGTCATTTGTAACATAACAGAACACATACCACAAGGGCTTGAAAATGGTTGGAAGCTTCTAGCTTGTGCAACTCAAAACATTTGAAGATAGGAAGGAGCGTGGACAGTCTCACCCAAAATTTCAGCATCAAGTATGAATTGAGTAGGTCTAACAAGGTTCACCTAGGATAAGGCAGAGTTTGGAGCTTTGCTTTTATCATAAGCATTATCTGACAGAGAAAGAAGTACCTGTACACAGAACTCCACAGTCTTAGAAACTGCTGCATTTCTGAATTTCACCCAAAAGAGTGCACTAAAACTTTCAGAAGTGAGATTTTTTCAGACCACTGAATCCCAACTTGACAGTGAAGGCAACTGGCCTACAAAACCACTAGTAAGAACTGCAACAAGCTGGAGTTAAGCAGTTGGCCTCACTGCTCTAACTGGAAATTGGATCCAGAACTGTAACGATAAGAAATGACAAACCTAAATGTGTTCATGGTCAGATTATATCTTCTTATCCCTTTTCTGTCAACAACATTCTTATCTTAAGAAGCTCGCCTTCCTCACTGCTATTTAAATAATCCACCCACTCCTTCCCCAAATGTTCCGTGTTTCTTTTTTAAATTTATTTATTTATTTCCACATGTATTTATTTATTTTAAGATTGGATGCCTATCTCTTTGTCCACAACAACCCCATGTATCGCTACAGACTCGGGGATGTGTGGTTAGAGAGCTGCCCAGCAGAGAGAGACCTGGGAGTGCTGGTTGCCACCTGGCTCAGTGTGAGCCAGCAGTGTGCCCAGGGGGCACGGAAGGCCAACGGCATCTTGGCCTGTATCAGGAATAGTGTGGCCAGCAGGACTAGGGATGTAATTCTGCCCCTGTTCTCGGCACTGGTGAGGCTTCACCTCGAGCACTGTGTGCAGTTCTGGGCCCTTCGCTTCAAGAAGGACATTGAGGTGCTGGAGTGGGTCCAGAGGAGAGTGACCAGACTGGTGAAGGGAGTGGAGGGGAAGTCATATGAAGAGAGGCTGAGGGAGTTGGCGTTGTTCAACCTGGAGGAGAGGAGACTCAGAGGGGACCTTATCACTCTCTACAACTACGTGAAGGGAAGTTGTAGTCAGGTGGGGGATGGGCTCTTCTCCCAGGCAATTTGTGACAGGACGAGAAGGCACGGCCTGAAGCTCCACCAAGGGAGGTTTAGGTTGGATGTCAGGAAGCACTTCCTCATGGAAAGGGGGATATAACACTGGAACGGACTGGCCAGGGAGGTGGTGGAGTCACCATCCCTGGAGGTGTTTAAGAAAAGATTGGATGCTGCACTTAGTGGCATGATTTAGCTGGTGTCATGGTGTTAGGTCAAAGGCTGGACTCAATAATCTCAGAGGTCTTTTCCAGCCTTAATTATTGTATGATTCTGTGATTCTGTGTCACTGGTTTTTGCTACATTCTAACTGACTATGTCCCTGCCCATTGCAGAGGGGTTGAACTAGATGACCTTTAAATGTCCCTCCCAACTCAAGCCCTTCTATGATTCTACAATTCTACCTCTTGCTTAAGAGACCTTTAGTCCAAAGCATGAGGATTTTGCATGTGCTGAGGTAATTATTTTTTAGTGTTTTAAACAGCTGCTTCACTACTCCATTAGCCACATGACTTGAGTTTTAATGGTGCTGGATGTTTCTGTTGACTCCAATAGGATTCCTTACTCATTCACAAGCCCTGAAAATAAGGCCCTGAATTTGCTGAACTCTCTATTCAAAGCATTTCAGGAGCTGCCTAGGTCCAGGTATGTGTCAGTGTTTGATGCAGCTGCTGGGAATGCTCTCTATGTGAAAAATACACTCCTCTCTGGAGTGCCAAGTATTTCTGGCCTGATAATCTGATCATTCCATTTGTGTGCTCTCCTCCCTTCAACAACCTTCATCTCCATGGATTTACTTCAACTCATATAACCATTGGATAAAGGTCTGAAAAATCTGGGTCCAACAAGTGTTGTAAATATAAGTGATAGTCCAGTGTTCCCTTTGGGAGAGGATCTTTGCAGATTAACACACATTATCTGGTGGCTCGCAGACCTGCTAGTCGGAGGGTAGCAGAAGATGCAAACACTGACGGTGTGTTTTGGCATCTACACACTCCTGAATGTCTAGTAGATATCTTTTCTGAAAGAAAACAACCAGCCATGAGGAGAGATAGGTATGTTAGGATGCAATTTCAGCCTCTTTCACCATAACAGACACCATGCATGGAAAAAACCCTGTTAGATGGTCTTATTCTTGTCTGTGTAAATGTTCCCTGCAGTGAACTTTCCCTTCACTTCAAAATGACCAAAGGGCTGGGGTTTAACCACTTCACTGACAGTCTGTTCCTTTTCCCCACAGGCCTCCTTCTTGGGACTTTTTTCCTGCACCCAACTNGCCCCCCTTTGGGGCCTTTTTTCCCGCCCCCAACTTTTTTTTTTTTTTTTTTTTTTTTTTTTTTTTCTGTTTCACACCTTGCTTCCAGTTGAGGATTGTCTCACTGAACCTTCCCAAGTCCCTTTTGGGCACTGCCAGTTTTTTCTGTTCACTTTTTTTACCTTTTCATTTGGTATATTTGCAAGGCTGAAAGAACAAGAGAAACCATTTTTGCAACACTTTGCTCCAGCCATCAGTGTACGCAGGATCTTTTCTTCAAAATGTGATTACCATTTGAATGAAAAAGCTTCTACTATCTAATTCATCTGCATTTTCTTTGATACCCTCTATATGAAAGGTAAAGGGCAGTATTTCCCTCTGAAAGGTGCTTAATCTTTTCCTGCCTTTCATCCTGGTTTTATTCTGAATTATTTTTAGATCACAACTCTCCACTGTGAACTATTTTTTGTCCTCTCTACCCAGGCAGAGCATTGCTAAGCCATTTACTATCCCCATTTTCTGAGGGAACAAGGAGATTAGTTTTATGTTGAGTCCTACATGTGGTTAAAACTCAGGATTGTCCTGGTTACCCAAGGCATATGAATTAGTAAATTTATAAGTATAAAACAGTTCCAAGAAATTCCTTTCCACCTAAAAGGAATTTCAATGCTTCAGATCTTTCTAGGAAAGATGAATATTTCATCCTATACAACATATTTTTTCAAGGATAGATGAACACTGACTGTTACAGCAAAATAGATTGAATCATGATAAATGACAGTTACTTCTTTCTGGCCTGACCAATTATTCAAAACTCTGGAATATCAAAGGCTGGTTAAGTTAATAGTAAGAACTAGTACCATTGTTCCTCTGATACTGTTTATTTCCCAGGAGATCTCCTATAATTTAGCCTGAGATTTGAGAAGATGGGTGCACTGAGGGACAGACTGTCTATGGCACACCTGCCTAGGACCCCTGGATGATCTGAACCTGCTGAAGCCATCAGCTCAGCACTCTGATACATCCCAGGGCTTCAGATAAGATGCACAGGAGGAGCATGGCACATTTTCTGTCTACTGGGACCAGTGCTGCATTCAGAAGCCTCTGAAAACCATGATTGAGATGCAGCAGTGATCAAGTCCTCAGTAAGGAGACTGCCTGGACAAAGTTCACAGATGGAAAAAGAAGAGGCGCTACAGGAAACGTGGCCTTAAGGTAGTTCTAATTAGACTGAAATTAAACAGTTTTGTTTTTCTAGATAAAGCAGGCAAACTAGCAAGCTTGCTAGTGAAGGAAAAATCTTTCCCCAGTGTCTCTACTCTTTCCTAACTCTTTTCGACAGACACCTATCCCTTTGCAGAACAGTTCCTGGGTGAAATGCTAGTGTTCTACAATGGATATTTTGCAACACATGACTGTCTTGACTTTAAACATATTTCTGTAATTGGAGTGTGGATTCAATCAGTCATATCAAATCTGTGTCAGTGTGTAATCCATCAGGATTACATTTAAATGTGTGCTTAGTTCACATCTGTATACTTAAATCCCTTTGATTTTTGAGGGCACTCAAGCATGTCTTTAAAGCTGTAAAGTATTTTCCTACATTGGATTTTACTTTAGGGGAGAAGTACATTGGGGTGCTGGAAAAAAAAATTATAAACTGTGAATCCTTTCACACCTTTTGACTTGCTTACTGTGCCTGCCTTTCCCTCTGCAAAGCAGAGTAATAATCTCATGTAATTTTTTTAGAGCACAGTGAGGATTAGACAGTGCTGCACAGCACTTTCTAAGCATAGAATGCTATGTCCTACTGAGTCCTAGTGTAGATTCCAGACTTGACTAAAGTCTGCTCAAGGATAATTCCTGTTGCCATAGTAATAGGGTATTCAAATATATTTGGCTTCTTACACCATGAATTATAGGACTGAACTCTTCTACATAGTGATACCAGCTGTGACTATGATATATGTTCCCTCTGGAAAGAAATCACAGTTTCCAGTATTAAAAGTCTGTCTAATGATGTCCCTGGCAGATCACTCAATCATTACTCCAGTTCCTAACCTGTACTAAAAATAACATAGACTAATTTTCCAGAAATGGCAACATATGGCTGAAGGCAACCTTGATCTTTATAAGTAAGTATTATGTCTGTCATCTACAAATTATATGTATAAATACACTTACCCATTGCATTTCTGTATAACTTCTGCATGCTAGAATAACAATTGTTAGCTCCATTAGCTTGAGCTTACTCCAGAATGCATGGGTTTAAGGAGCTTCTTGTTCATTTATTTGTTTTGTTATTAAGTGTACTGAGCCGCAGTAAATTTTTATACTCATTGTTTATGCCAAATAGCATGTAAAAGGAAATGAAAAAATAATTACATATCTCTGAGAGTGCCTGTAAAACAGCAGTGATTAAAAGGCTGATTAGTGTGCAGAGACCTTAGTATTTCATACCTACCACGTAGTGAGCTTTCAGTAAAAACAAAGCAAGCAAGCAATCTTTCTCTATTGATGAGATCTTTGGTATTATAAATTATGGAACAAGGTAAAAATTACCATTTATTTTGGTTAGATAAAGTGCCTTCACCTGAGGTTGTCCACGAGGTTGAGAAAACTGCAAAGTTCAGAGAGAGGAGGGAAAAGACAAAAGAGATTTTGGCATTTTGACTATTATCTTGATATGGGCCATAGTGTGTTTGCACACTGTAGCGTTTGTGCTGGTGCTGGTTTAGCTGACAAGTTTCAAAACTTAATAGAGAATCTCTTTAACTCCTCTAAAACACACATCCTTAATTTGCAAATGCCTTTCAAAATCTGTTTTTTTCCCTGTAATTTTAAGTGGGCCATTCATCTCAAATGACTTCTTCTCAGCATCAATGAAACATTAAGAGTTGATCCATGGAAGATCTGCAAGCGCTTAAAATAGTTCTTAAATAATCTTCAAATGTTGAATTAATAGCCCTGTTTACAGTGAGATAAAAGATAAAATACACATGTAACAAGTATGAAAGTAGCATCTAGACCAAAGATATAAATATCAAGCTGTCATCTTTTCATATACCAATTAACCTGGTTTACATATACTGCTCAGTGTGGTTTTGACTTGCTGTGTTAAATCTGTGCAAATATGTCAGTAAAGCTTATGTATTAAGAAAGCAAGATGACCTCAGAACATGAAAAATCAAGCAGCAGCTCATGGTTAGGTGTTTTGTTGGGGTTTTTTTGGTTGGTTGGTTGGTTTTTTTGGTTGCTGTTGTTGTTGGTTTGTTTGTTTGTTTTTTCTTAGTGGGCCAACTCAAATCAAGTAATATTTTTTCCCCGCCTCAGGTTAAAAAATGGATTCAGAACAGAAGAATCCTTAGTTTTTTTCTGACTTCTTTTTTTGTTTGGTTGGTTGGTTTTGATGTGGGGGGTTTTTGTGTTTGTTGTTGTTCTGGGTTTTTTTCCCCAGCTAAAATTTTCTTATGCAGGGCATAATCTAAGGTAGTAAATTTTCATTAAGCATTGTTAGTTGAAATAGCTGCTAGAGTGAGAGGTAATGTATACCTAAATAGCGCTTAAATCTGAGAACATGTCTGAAAAATGTCTGAAGAAATGCCGAAATATACTCCCCCATCTTACTGTCTTTCTCTGGGAAATTCTGTTGCAGCCAGCTTGGCAAGATAAGAAGGTGAGATGAGAGAGCTCACAGAAGAGGTCAATCAACAAATGATCTAAGAAGAGAAGAAAATCCCAAGAGGTGAGGGAAGCCCCTGCAGTGGACCCCACCAGCAGCATCATTCTTTGAAGCAACAGAGTGGTTGCAAATAAAATCTTGGTGAGCTTTTTCTCCAGTTTCTATTTCTGTATAGAAATAAACAAAAATAACTCTATATTTCCAGTCCTCCGGTTTCCAGGACTTGTGTACTTCTCTGGGCAGTTCACCCCACTACCTTCCAAGGGTCCTCATGGGGCCTGGCTTGTGTGGCCCTACTGGAGTGGCAGCCATGGAAGCAGCCCTGGCTCCCCAATCAGCTGGGCATCAAGGCAGGGAGGAGGTGGGTCAAGCCATGCTTGCATTTATGTATGCAGTTTATTTCTGCAGGTACTTGCACCACAGTCTGGGAATCCCATCTCATACAAAATAAAAGAAGGGACCTCACATCTGACCTGTATAAAATCCGCAGCTACTGGCTGGGGTTGCCCGAGGGCATTTCCTCAGCAGAGAGCCAGGGCAGGGGCTTGAGCCAGCCCTCAGACTCAGCCTGGCAATGTTGGGTCAGAGAATCACAGAATCATTGAGTTATTTAGGCTGGAAGAAACCTTTAAGATTGTCGAGTCCAACATACTGATCATTTCCCGGTAGCTCTTTCCTCTCTGGGCTGTCCCTTAAATGTGGCAGAAATAGGCTGCAAAGCCCTGTTTTGCAGAAATGTGTTTGTGGTTGCATTTCTTCCTTTTCTTGCCAGCAACTATCTTAATACTCCTTCAGTTGTTAATTTTCTTCACTTTTTTTTTTTTTTGTTGTTGTTCCTCAGGAGGATGAGTCATGAAAACATTATTTTAAGGTTTCTCATAGAACTAGGCAATACTAATTTTTTGAGGCTTTTTTATTCCTCTTTTGAGTAATATTCAATGCAAAAGCCTGGGTGGAGAGAGTGGAATTGTGGCAATGGGCTAAAAGCCCTCAGACTAGGTTTGAACCTTGGCTCTGGGTGATGCTGGCTGTGAGAAGAGTGGGTGATACCCAGTGTTCTTGGGAGGGTCTGTGCCTTTTCCTGAGACTGAACACACCCAGATACCGGAGAAGCTTGTAAACTCCACAGCCAGGCTTTACTGGAAGAGAAATTATGACAAGAAGGCTTCAAGGAAATTTAGAATTAAATTGAGAAAGCTTGTAAACAAATCTCGTTCCTGCTGATTGTATCCTTACAGACAGGTCCTTTCTGTCAAGCCTGGGCTTAGTCCTGCCACCTTGTACCAGCTTCTCCAGTTGCATGCAGCCCTCCCAGTCCCTTCTGGGCATCTGGGAGAAGCGACTCGAGGCATGTCCCACTTTCTGCTCTGTCAAAGGGCTCCCTTTGCCAAAAGAGGGACATTCCCTCTGCTTACTGCATTCTCCCACCTGACAGTTTTCTCCCCTTCCCAGGATTTTCAGGGAAGACACCATCTCCCCTCCCCACAGATGACTCTGCCAGACTGGCAGTGCAGCAGCCAGGACAAGGCAAACTGGTAGCGTTTCTCTCTCTGTTGCTCAGCCAAATCCTTTCAAAAGAATATATCATATTCACATACAACCAGCTGTGAGCGTAACGCATGCCATCTGTCACAGCAATTTAAAACCACTGTTCTCATGGTCTGACTTCTTGGAAGTCATTGTAAACGCCACAGATCAAGTTAGCATAGGACTCTGGACTTTGCAGTCATTTTAAGGATGCCTCTTGTAGGGCAGATGAGCATATTTCCAGCAAGCACTAGCACTGACGTCAATAATGTTTCAAGGGTGGGGTGTCAGACTGCCTTGGAGGCTAAAGGAACTGGCAGAGAGCCTACAAAACCCGAGAGATTGGGGGCCTGTGTAAGGGCCCAGGCCATGCCAAGTCGGAGACTGTCGGAGATGGACATGGAAGGTGAGGACTACTTTATGCTGACCTCACTCATGCTGTCCACCTCTGTCTAACCTGGCTACGGGAACCAGGCACTGGCATGCAATTCAGAGGCCTGGGTTCAGTGTTCAACACATATGTCCATAGGTAGGTCATGCTTGGATTGCTTTTGGGCTTCAGAGGTGCTCAGAGACCAGCTTTGTAACTAAACACACAGTCTGTGCTGTTGTGGTTATGGTGCCTAGAGGCGGACAAACCTGCAGCATGGAAGGGGTAATCTTCTGCAGTACATCTCTATCAGTCTGCACAGCTGAGTGATGTGGCCTTTTTCACCTAACATGCATCCTCTGAGACCCCGCGGGCACTGTATGCCTGAACTGGGATCTGTGGCGGGACAGAGCTGTGCACACAGTCAGAAAAGTTCCATCTTCACATCTTCCCTGCCCTGCCCTGTCCTCTGGATCCTGCTGCTGTGTCAGAGGCACTAAACAGTTCCCATTTGGGGAAGCATTTCTGAACCTATTTAACACACACCAAACTGATTTTCTACTATTGCATTACTTTCCCCTGTTCTTCAGTTCTAAATCAAAATCTCCTTGCGGAGATTTAAGTACACAGTGAAAACATTGTGACCTTTATCAACAACGTTTTTAAACTCAGCAGAAAGAAGATGTGTGTTTGCTTGACAAGGTCTATTTCTCATGTATCTATTGCCATAAACTGTGTTTCTTGCCTCCTCTCCACTCCCAGTTCTTTATTGACTCAACTCCATCACAGGTATTTTGTTTTTATACCTGTACTCAGTGTCATGCAGACAAAACTGTAATTCTTTCAGCTGCCCTTGGCCACCTTTTCTGAAAATTGGTCAAACCTAAACCTTACTGTCCTGTGTGTTACTTGATTCTCTAACAAACTGAAAGTCACTATTTACAAACTTAACTCCTGAGAGAGACACTTGATTGAAAGTGATGTGGGCTTACCACTCTATTTGAGTCTATTTTTCATATCCTTCTTCATTACTGCATTTCACCTGCATCCCAGTCATCACAGTACAGAACTAAAATTTTTTTCTCCATATGGAAAAAAAAAATAATCCTAGAACTATGATTTATAGTTCTTCCACTTTTACCATCCAGCAGTGAACATTTGCTACTCTTAGGAGGCCTTTTTCTTCTCATATACCTAGAAAAAACAGACCCTCCCTACTGTCATTCTGATGGTGATAACCCCCCCCCCCTTTATAGCCCATCACTTCTTACTCTCTTTATCTACCTTTGCTGCTGTCTGATACACAGTTGTTATCAACAGTTCCTTCCGTATTCATTATGATATATGTGGCTTTGATTTGTTTAATTTTTTGTTGCTGAGAGAATGGTGGAGTGGGATTGTTTGTGGAGGTTTTTACAAAAGCTGATTTAATTTCCTCTCTAAGTCAGCTTGTGCTTTTGTTTTGTTTTGCTTTTGTTTTTAACTCCACTTGACCTCTTTTGTGCAATGTGAGAATGTGCCTTTTGGGGCACTTGGTAAATTGTGTTTAAATAGTTGGAAATTATCAGTCACATTTTTCCTGTTTGAATTCTTTCGCTGAAATAATTTGGCTCATAATTGTTTTCAGCTTTGTGCAATTTGACTTTTTGAAAGCCCTAAGTATATAGAATCACTGGTTTGGATTTCATTCTGGTTGCATGCAAACCAGCCTCTCTAATCCCTTCCTTTGTAGGCATCAAGACAAGGCTAATACCAATACTACCTCGAGTTAGGTGTCCTATTTCTTATGTAAGAATTTCTGTAGGTGTTGTTACATGTCCATTCCTGTAAGAACTGTGTACTTGTCCTTGGGGTTTTCCTTCTTCTTTCTCAAGCTGAAGCTCTTTATTGATGCTCTCTGCCATGATCAAGTGAGTAAGAAATAACCCTTCTGCCTGCTTTTTTTTTTTTTTTTTTTCTGTTGCTAGTAAGAAGCACTGAGAGAAGAATGGGAAATCTGTGATAAAAGCTAAATTAATATTACTTCTTGCTTTATCATGGACCAAGTAGAAGAGGAATTGTGAATTTGTGGCTCACTGCTTTTCTTAAGAGAGCTCCAGTTTCACACAGCCCTTTGCTGCAGGACATAAGGTCCTGTCATGAGACTCACCAAAGTAATTATTATCATTATTCTTTAGCACACTAACCTGGTTTGATTTCGGGGCTGAACCTTCTCCTCCACGCCCATTTTGAGCATCTGTCACGAAAAAAAGAACTACAGAAAATGTGGTATGGGGAGACACACCTCACATGAGGCAGGAAAGGGGCCTGCCCCCATCAGTTGTTGGTGGAGACAACTGTAGAGCTTGTGAGGACCCGTGTTGAGTTCACTCTTCCACTTGAGGTCTGTACCTCCTCTATATAGATGCCTCTTTCCAGATGCACACACCAGCTCTTGTGGTATGGGCAGACCACTCCAGGATGTTCCCTGTGCTCCTGCTGGTGCTGGTTCCCACTGGAAGCTGCAGTAATTTCCCAGCTTTGTGGTTGTGGCTACTTGGGTTCCAGATGTAGTGAATATTTCAATAAACTAAATCAACATATTCTTAATGAAAAGATGAGACCCCATTCTAGAGCTCCATGTGGTTGCCTCTGACTTAGAAGGGCATTTAAATTGGCTCTCCTATGTCCATTTTGGGCTTATGCCACTAGATGTTCCTGAAGGCTAACATGCCATAACATTTCTCCAGCCACAAAGTATTTATTTGCTTATTCATTTTGCCAAGTTTGATTTGATTGTTTCTTCTGTGCTTTTAAACTTCTCTCCTCAGCCATATTTAATTGCCAAGCATCCAAGATTTTAATTTAATGATCCTAATTTGGTTCATAAAAATCTGCATGTTTCATGGGAAAAAAAAAATATGCCAAAAGGGCCACTAATGAAAGATGATAACAGCCTTGCACAATGAAAGGAGGTATGGTACAGAATGAACAAAAAGCCCTTTTATAAGTTTACAAGGTTGTTCTCTTCTGTTTTGCTTAAGGCTCTATTCATTTGAAACCGAATGGTGTCTCTAATTCCACATTCTAATTTTTCCTCCTCCAGGAAGGCATTGATCAGTACCATTGCCTGGGTCACCACATTGGATCTCAAGCACTGCTACTATTTACTCCTTCCCCAGAACGCTAACTTTGGTTTATTTACCCATCATTAGTAATCCCTGAGGTCTGGCTAGTTTTTCCAAACTGTATGATGGAAGTAATTTTCAGTCTGCTTGGTGTAAGAAGTCCACAATGTCTATAAAAGCACAGCTGCAGAAGCAATCTATCCTACATTTGCAAAGATGAATTTGTATGGTTTTAACATCATTATACAGCAAGGGCAATTGTCATAATAGTTGCAAGTTAATCTGTCTCGGAGTTTGTTCTTGGTTTTGAGTTTCTATGCATAACTGTCTATGACAAGTAAAAATATATAAATAATTATTTGAACACATGCTTGGGAAACCTTCAGTGCTGGCTAAATGCAAATATCAGTGGCAGCAGCTTCTTGAAGAGTGGGCTAAACAAGCAACTGCTAATATGAACCATGATAAAGGGAGCTATGAAAAAAAAGATTGTGTTTTAAGAAATATCTCTGTTGTGACTTTCTCTGCTTCAGAAAAAGCCTCTGGTTCCTAGTCACCAAATGTCCCTATGTTCTCATAAGCATGATGCAGACAGGCAAAATCTGCTATGAGCTGTGATTTCCTCTTGCCCAATTTACTCTGGTTTCAGAAAATGGTGAACCGAACCAACGTAAATTGTTGTTTCAAGCACGTTTTCCTGTATAATTAAGAAGATCATTTAACCACAGCAGCTGCAGGAGCTGAATATTGGCTTTGAAGTCCCTGACTGGCCACCAAGCCACCCTGGCAGTAGCAGGAGCTACTGAACTCTTCTGCCTGACCTGGAGAGGCAGGCCACCACTGCTATTTCTGGAGAAGGCATGAAGGGGTAGATCCTTGGTGGTGCCCAAGTTTCTCTCCTGATGCCTTGGGCTGCCACAGGCCTAGAGTGAGACACAAGGTGAGAACAAACAGGAGGAGGTAAGTGCAAGCAAGGCCTGAGCAGTACATGTGGTGAAGCATTTAAACCTTGAGGTTTACTTGAATCGTTTGCATGAGTGATGTATCACAGTATCCCAGAATCATCTAGGCTGGAAAAGACCTAGAAGATTATTTAGTCCAAACTTTAATATTTATCATCTCTAAGACATATCCCTAAGCACCTCATCTATATGCCCTTTAAACACTTCAAGGGATGGTGACTCAACTACCTCCCTGGGCAGACTGTTCCAATGCTGGAATTTCAAAATCAAAGATGTTCCCAGTGAATGTGACAATTCTGCAACAGTTTTGCCTTGGGGAAATATAAATTAAGCCATTTAAGTAAAGATTAAAATGTATTGCTTCACCTTCTTGGAAAGAAATGTTTCACTTTTTGGTTTAAAGAATACTGCTTTAACATTGATACCGTGTATTTAAAATGTAGTATGCTATTATTAATCAAATGAAGCAAGGTGATTTTGTTGAAAAGAAATATCTTATGGTTCCAGAATGACTTTTAAAAAATGGTTTGTTTTTTTTCCCTATGATTTTTTATAATATAGAAAGAAAAATTATTTCCAGAGATCAAAACATTCTTTCGACTAGGCACTTCTTGATTTTACATGGCTGTACATCCCAGTTTACATCAGTTCTCTTTAATTATTATGATGTCAGACTATTTTTTTTCATATTTACCATAATTTGTTTGCATAAGAGAAATGACAAGACAGTAGTGTGTTGTTTTGATTCCATCCTCCTAAGTATTCTTTTTTTAAAAAAAAAAATTAATAAAATCAGCTGAAGCTTGCTGCTGTTTCTCAGCAATTAATTGTTTTAGGCTTTTAGTTTTTAGTATATTTAGTCAAAAACCTCCTCTCTAGACCTCAAAACATTCAAATAAAATGCTGGTTTTTGGAAGCAGCAGTTGATTTGAAGCCAATACAAAAATTCATGGATGGGAAAAAATAGTAGCTTTCGCATGGGAAAAAGAGCCTTTCACTTTCAGGTCTCTGGTTCAGATCCTGCAAAGAACAGACTGTTCTCAGCTCTGAGTCAATTCAATGAAGTTTGATGATGCCTCACTTATCTGAGCCAGGTGCCTGTCCCATACATCATGTCATAACTTGCCATACATTATAACATATGATAATATGTCCTGCTCTGGTCCTTAGTCACAGATATCAGCGTGTGCCATTGCACTTCACAGGATATGTGGGTGTGAAGGCTATATATTAATGAAGAAGACCACATTGCACCCCATCTTCAGCCTCCTGCTCTTGCAAAGGCCTCGTGATGCTCGGCACATGTGCTGAGGTTACAGCAAGTCCTGGCATGCTGATGGTGAACAGGAATTTGCCTTAGTTTTTAGGCTGTTATCAGGCTGACTACTTTTAGCAGGAGCTCTGGGTTTGTATCACTTCATGTTGAAGAAGGTCTCCACCCTCAGGTCCCACTTCCTGGACACATGCCTTGTTCTCTAGACAGAGAAGGGCTTGTGACTGCGTCTCATGCTCCAGCTACTTCTTCAGAAAAAGTGACTGTAGCTGCATTTTGTGAAAGGCCTAATACTGCTATTGTGCATCGGAGCGCAGATGTCTCTCCTGAAGGGCCCTCAGAAAGAGCTGGCCCATCCAAATGATTGTGATTTTGGGCTCCCAGTGGGGTTTATGTAGGAGTTTGGTGATTTGATGTTGAGCAAGCAGAGCTCAACAGAGTAGAACCTGGGCAGCTCCCTCACCAAACAGGAACGCACCTGACTCAAGTTGTTACTCAAAGTGGGATTTTGGATGTAAGGACAGAATTCTTTTTGCTTAGATGGGAGAATTCTATGTGGAGTCTCAAAGAGGGCTTTTGCTCTTCAGCTGTCCTGTAGAGTGGGAATTGGTATTCCCCTAGCTCTCAGGCATGCTGTGTCCCAGGATGCAGAGAGAGATGGGGACTCAGGATGATATACTCTTCCTTATAGCACCATCTCCTTGATACTGTTCTAGTGTTAGGGGCAGGAGATGTATCTGAAGACCCCTGTCTACACTGATAGGGACGGATAAGTCCCACAGAGTGACTTCAAAAAGAAGAGTTGTTTCTTAGCTCCTTGTTGGAGTGAAAACTAACTGCACCTTGGGATTTCAATTGCTTTCTTCTTCTGAAATGTTTGTGTGTTGTGTTTTTTTGTTTTGTTTTGTTTTGTTTTTGTTTTTGTTTTTGTTTTTTTCCTGGAGTAAAATGAATTCAAGATGAAACTATGTGAAAATTTATGACAGAGGCACTGTTAATGGGGGAGAAAGTGTGGAGACACCCCCGCCGTACACTAAATCAGGTGCTGGTATAGGTTGGAGGAAGAGATTTTTTTTGTCATTTTTCTTTTTTCTGTGAAAGTATCTGCATTTTCAGACTACTTTTTAATCTAACTCCCTCTACATAGTCCCTTTTCCAACAGCTGAACCTCCAGATGTGCTGTGCCTGGGTGGTGCCACTGCTATTTTATGGGCACGTGACTTTCTAATGCACTAATAATCAGCTTCATATATGCTCATTAAAAGGAACGTAAGAAGTTTGCATTGCAAAGTGGGAAGTGATAACAGGCTTAGTGGAAGGATTAAAACAACAGTGAGGTTATTTGCTTTACATTGTCAAGAACAGTATCAGTACTTTTTACTTGACTTTCGATCATTTGAAAAATCAGGGAATGGAAACTTGCATCCACACATGCATCCAAAACCTGCTCTGAAATGAAGAGATAAGTCACAGAGCAAAAATCTAATTTGTAAGTCTCCTTATCCTGAAAGGTCACAGTGAGCATAGTCAGAGATGGAAAGAGTTTACTGGTTAGGAAGCTGGGAAATGTAAATGAGGAGAAGAATGCAAAGGGATGGAGATGAACAAAATATGCACTTAGTGCCCTAACAAATGTCAAATATAGTTTATGTAGCTCTGTGAGTCATAACACATCTGAAGAAACATCATCACAGAGAGCAGGGCTGTGCAGTTGAGAAACATGTATTTAGGGGAAACCCAAATAAACTGTATTTCTTTTTTCTGTGGGTTTCTTTTTTTCTTTCTCTGTTTGCTTTCATGTTTAGTGTTGTTTTGTTTTTCTTTTGCTTGTTTGTTTGTTTTGTTTTCCACAGGTTTTTTGAATTCCTCAAGGAGTTGCCAGGGTGAAATAAGATGAGATTAGGTCTCATCTTCTTGCTGTACTTCCTCCAATCAGAATCTGAGGTACCATGAGAAGAACAGACTTTGGGTTATTTCATACTTGTAACCTAACCCAGATTCCAAAAACAGTCTGTGAAAAACAGGAAAACCCCCCCAAACAACAGGTATAAAAGCTAATTCACATGTATATCCTTGTCAGGAAGAGAAGAGCTGCTTGTCTTCTCCTGGAGAGCTGCAAAGTTGCAGAAGGAAACAGAGCCATTGCTTCCCTGGAAGCTGAGCTGCCTTGCCTTCAGCTCCTCCAGGTAAGTATGCCAGCCCAGCATGCAGGAGCTGGTGAGTGGTGGGGCACATGCTCCTGCCATGCCCACACTAGCAGCTTGCCACAGGTTGGTTCTGAGCATGGGTTCTGGGCTTGTGCATGTCTCTGAGCGTTGTTAGATTCAATTGTGCTTGCACTGAAAGCCAACGAAGAGAAAGTCTGTTTTTCTCCAGAGGAACTTAGGATTGTTTCATTATATGTCACATGCATTACTCAGTCATTGAGGCTGACCAATGTTGGAATAAAACGTCATGGTGGGGTGCCATGGACAATGGCAAGCATTAGCATGAGAACAGTATTTGTGTAAACTGAGTATATGTGTGATTTTCCTTGTATTAAAAATCCAGATCTCCATGGCTCTTCCATCTCATAAAGCCATGTGCTGCTGATGGATTTTTTGCAGAGTACAGCTTTGCCTAGCTCTGCTTTTACTTTTTTTTTTTAATATTGTTTTTTTCCCCAATAGAAAGTCTGTGATAAAGAATAAGGCAAGGTTCTGTTACAATGAAACAGAAAAGAGTTGGTTTACTGGCTCAAGTCCATTCTTGAAGTAACTTTGTCTCTTTCTTTCAATAATGTTGCACAAGAGACAAATTTGTTTCCACAGGCTTGACCTTGGAGAACTGCTGCTGTTTCCTTGTGACAAACAGCTTTTTAGGGGTGGTATGCAACGTCTTCCTCCGCAATCTCTTTTCCAGAGTTTTTAATCTTACTCTTGCTCCCTCCCTCTTCTGTGTTTACCTAAGTGAAAGACGCCTTTTGTAGCACTGGGATGCAGGCATGGGTTCAAGAGAACAAAACATGTAATCAGCACTCCTCGCCTTGTTTTTTGGCTCTGCCACTGATTTACTGTGCAATTTAGAGCAACTGACCCAACCTTTCTGTATCCAAATGATAACATGCCATTTGCTTCCCAAGCAGCCATAAATACTGTTTGAAGAGCCCTACCAAGTTCAAGTCAGAAAGTGCCAAAGATGAATTTTACATAAAATGTCTTCTAAGCCTTTAAATGCATTTCCAAGGCTTCACCTTAGGGAGGGTCAAGGAGCTCCAAAGAGGCTCACTCACCCTTTCTGGCAGCTTGAAATCCTCCTTTCTTGCCTCTTTACTGGACTTTGCATAATCTAAACCTGTTGCTACCTGGGGACTTCACAGCTGCATGGTGCTTATTTACCTCTCCATAAGAGAGTAAGGGCTGAATTCAAATTTTTGTTTTCAAAGACACCATGGAAGCTTGAAAGAGTGTTAATAATAAAGAATATGCCACTTATAGCATACCTACACCGCTCTGTGGGGTAGTGGCTGCACTATTTGTAGTATCTGAATAAGCTTGTTCAGAGACAACCTGGGCTTCTCTACCTTGTGGTATCCACCAACAAGAGAAACAAAAAGGCTGACCTTTAAGGTCCACCAGCATTCTGAGTATGGCTCTATACAGTGCTGTGCAGTTCTCAGCAAGGTCATTTGGAGACAGTTAAGGCATTTCTGCACAGCACCTCACTGTGTCCTGTAGATAAACCCTCTGTGTATGTGCATATGTATATGTGCATGTATATTACAGCAGATTAAACAAATATCTGCTATTCAAAGATCAATGTGTGTTTAGAGTTTGGATGGACCTAAAAACATAAACGAAGAATTCAAGAATGCCCAAAACATATAAGAAAACTGTATTTGGGCAAGACTTGAAGTAGTCGTTTGTGGCTAGAGATCTCTGGTTTGCACTGCTCCACGTCCTCTGTGTGAGGAAGAGATCCAGGTCTTAAAATACAAATCCACAAGGCTTAGGAACTATGTAAAATCACTCAGGCCCATAACTAGTTAAAGAATGAGGCAAATAAGAAGGAACCCAATTAAACTATTTTATTCGATGTAGGAAAACCATTGATTGTGAAATTTACTGGTAGCCAAGTTTTCCTCCCTGCCTTACCACTTCTAATTTGCCTTAATTGTAGCTACTGGCTGTGGCACAAAGCTCATGCATATAAACAAATCTCAGGATGTGCTGCAAAAAATACACTGTATGGGAGGCATTAACAAGAAGACAATCAGGAGCTGGAATAGTATTACCACATGGAAAGCTGCGGGTGGTATAAAGAGCTCTGTATTCATATGGTTTGTTATGTGTAATATCTTTGTAATGACATTAGTACCCCACCATTGCTTTTTCTGGCACATTTCTAGCCTTGAGTCACTTGAACCGACAGTAACCAGACTGTGGTTTGCAGACCACTGGTGGTCCACAAGCTTATGGTAAGTAATCCACAGCTGGGCTGCAGAACCAAACAGAACAGCTCTCAGTTGTGTTTTCAATAAAAAGTTAGATGATACAGGGTACATGGTGGTCTGCAAGAGGGTCTTAGCACTAATGGTGGTCCCATTACACTAAAAGTTTGGAAACACTGGCTCAAACAACCATGCAGACCAACAGTCTTTTTTGTGCTATGTTGTTTGAAGTTAAATGTTACAGTATGTTCTCTCCTTCCATGTGTTAGGAGCTGTGCTGCCTGCTCTGCTTGTCAGTTTTAGACATAATATCAGAAAGTAGCAACAAATAATTCTTAGTGGTCTAGTCTTCTTGGTTTGTGATTTATTTAGCTCATCATTTCATATTGTATTGTGTTTGACTGATCTGGGGCTTCCTGTTTGAGCCCA
>WEIS01000274.1:7566-21036 GCA_013389965.1 Todus mexicanus | reverse complement strand
ACTAGGGGCTTGCTTAACAGTATGCCATGTGCCAGCAGTGTGCCCTGGCAGCAAAAAAGGCCATCAGCATCCTGAACTGAATTTTTAAGAGTCCTACTACCAATTATTCCCATTTACTTGACACTTATTAGACCATGTATGTAACCTGCATCTGGTTTTGTATCCCTAAACACATGAAGGATTAAAATAGACCTTAGCAAGTGTATTAGCAAGACACTACCAAGATGGTTGGGCGATGGAGCAACTGTCCTATGAGGAAAAGCTGGAGGATTTATGCTTGATCAGCCTGCGGAGGAGATGTCCTAGGGAAGACATAACAGAAACCCGCCAATGCCTGCAGCGGTTGGGGCACATCAGGACAGCCTCCAGCAGTCTAGACAGAGGCAAAGAAGGCATTCAGCAGCTCCACCGTTTCTCTACCCTCTGTCACCAGGGCACCTGCCTCATTCAGCAGTGAGTCTACATTGCCTCTAGTGTTACTTTTATCTGAAATGTGTTTGAAGAAGCCCATTCTGTTGTCCTTGACCTCTCTTGTAAGGTTTAATTCCAAGGAGGCCTTGGCTTTCCTAGTTGCGTCCCTACATCCTCTGACTAGAGTCTTATAATCTTCCCAAGTGGCCATCTCTTCCTTCCGTGATTTATAAACTTTATTCTTCCTTTTGAGTTTGCTCACCAGTTTCCTGTTTAACCACACAGGTCTTCTGGCTCCCTTTCTTGACTTCCTACCCGTTGGGATGCACTGATCTTGAATGTTCACTGGTGAGATAATGGTTGTAACCCGGAACAGAGAAGGTTCCAACCGGACTCAAGGACAAAAAAAACCCCCAAACTCTAAAGAGAATGAAACGTTTAATTAGGCTACCCAAAGATGTAATGGAATCCATTTCCTAGCAGTTTTTCAAGACCCAGCTGGATAAAATCCCAAACAATCTCATCTGAACTGAGTGTCAAACCTGCTCTGAGCAGGAGATGGACCAGAGACCTCCCAAGGTCATTTCAAATTTGAATGTTTCTGTTTTTAAACATCACCAACAAGTTTGGAGTCGGGAAACAGGAAATAAGTATGTCTTAAAACTTTTGAACTAAAACATGTAAATTTTTTCTGAAAAATCCCCTCATGGATATTCTTCCCCTTAAAACAATATTACCAAAAAATACCCCATTTCTGCTGTTTTACAGAGTGTCAATAATGTTTTTGGACCAGAATCAGAATCTTACCCACTGTCCTCAATAACTATGATTAAAATAAGGACTTTTTCATCACATGGTTAGGAAAACCATGACAGAAAAGGAATTTTAAAAACTTTTGGGTTTTTTTTTTTACTATTAAAATTACTAGGAATTTTTCTGGATAAAATTACATGCGGTTGAAAGATGAACTTCTGTTTCCAAAGACATACCCTCACACTTCCAAAAGAAAAAGATTGTTGTATGTGACAGCATGGCATCATTAACATAAAGGACAATGTGGTCTTTTATTGCAGTGAGATCCAGACTTTTCTCTTCTTTCTTGAAATGAAAGTATGGAAAACAGTCTCAAAATCCTGGGTAAAGTTGGTATCTAAGATATAAATTTGTTTCTGTTTAGGCAACAGTCATTGCAGAATAGGGAGGAATCTACAGCTGGACAGTTCGAGGCACCTCACTTTGCAGAACAGGCCAAACTCCATAGCATCTGCCTTCAGTCAACTGAGAAAGAAGGTGTCCTAAACAGATGACTGAGAACAGGAGTCTGACTTAATCTAGCTTAGCCTAGACAGTGTCTTCCTCACTAGCCACATAAAGTTAAGAAATCTGAATATTACTTCACAACTTTTAATCTGCATATGTTGATCTCTCTGTGGGCTGTGTCTGATTTGCAATGGTGTAAGCTGAAAGAGAAAGTTCATAAATTTCCACTTCATCTTGGAAATGCACCATGGCAAAAGCTGAGCAGAACCCCAGGGTAGTTACAACCCACACCTCACCACAAACCACGCTTCCTGAAGCACTGCAACAAAATCTTTCAGCCAAATACCAGTTGCGATGGTTTACAAGTATGTGGAGCAATAGCATATTTCTTATTTAAGAAAGGGGAAGAGATAAAGTCAGTGGAATATCTTACAACATCTTCTGTGCAACATCACCATCACAAATACCAAACAACTGTCAAGTTATACCCATCTACTGAGACACCTCACTAATTCAAACAAAAGATCATCCTACATTCTGAAAAAAAAGCATTTAGGGGAATGTGCCACAGCTGGAAGCTATTTTGCAGGCCATGGAAATGATTGTCAGCAGAATATTAGTTAAACAGGTGTCTGGTGATGGCCAGGGCGCATAATAGACTCATTAACTTCCGCTTCAGTATCAGTAATACAGATTTTAGTGTTTCAAATATCTTGATCTTTGGGCTTGAACTCCGTTAAGGTTTTTTTTTTTGTTTGTTTGTTTGTTTTTGAGATCTAACAACATCTATTTTGATGTACATGCTGAGGAGGTACACAGGTATAGTGAGATCTTTCAAAGATGTGACTGGAAAGATATCTAAAGGGACTAACATTAGCTGACAGCAGCCAATCTCCTAAGGTCTCTTTATCTGGTGCCTTGCATCTGGATCCCATCTGGCTTCTCCAGATGGTGATTTAGAGTTGACTTAACCTATATGTTTGCAGTCATCTTTGTTCATCTCTGTTGCCTAAAGTAGTGGCTTTAGGCAAGGTACAGCCTGAGCGAACACTCCTATAGAGAAAATTATGAGTTGTTCCAGTTTACCTGACTGGAGAGGCCAGCTTATCCGTGTCTTATAAAGATTGTTAAAGATGGAAAAGGCACTCATAAAAAATTCTTTTCACAGAAACAACTGGCAGACAAATGTGATGCTAGGAGTTTATCAAACAATGTATTTCCAAAGATAGGGCAGTTGTACAGGCCCACGTAGGACCATAACTGTGATACAGTGGTACCTTTCCGTTCAAGAGTGCTGAACTCCTGCTAGAATAGATGCAGAAAAGGGCAACTAGATGTGGTGAATGAAAAAATTTTCTTTCAATGAGAAACTCAAAATCCCTTCTTTGTTCAGCCCAGAAGAATAAGACCAAGCTGAGATACGATTTCCCTGCAGAAATACTTGTGTGAGAGAGAGAAGAATCATTTAGGGCACTGCTGGCAAAAGCACACTTGATCAGAAGTTGTCAAGTGTAAGTTTAGGCTAGTTAAATCAGAGGTTCTCTCAAAAGAATGAGTTTCAAAGGCAGGCTTGAGGAATAAGAATGGGCAAAATTCCTAAGTAACTTTAATGCATATATAAGCAGGATATTATGGTGTGGCTGCCTCCAGGAGGACAGCACTTGATGACTCAGTCCTATATTTCTATCTGTCTCCTATTAATCTTTGGCTTTAAAAAAGCAACAACAAGAAAATACTGTAGCTAGAAGCTAATGTGAAGCTAAAGATTTTTCTCCATCAACTATGTAACAAAAAATAGCAAAAGGTTATGCTTGGTCAGGCTAAAAATATACTCCAACACTAAAAGCAAACTGTTACTTGGTGGAAACCAGACTGCGATATTTGTCAGTTTTCAATGGTTGTGGAGATAAAGAAAAGCAACACCTGGGATACCTGTCAACATTTCTAGATACTTCCATGTACTTTTATATTTTCCTGTCTCCATCTCTACTGCTCTACTCAAAGTGAAATTGTTTTCTGCTAGACAATGCTAGCTTTTGTCCTGTTTCTTAGATGTGAGTTTCAACAACAGGTCATAGGAAACCATAAATTTTTGTTCATAGTTGTTTGGCTTTTGTTAACTTCTAATTCAAGTTTTCTGAATGTACTAAATACTCACATGTATTATGGAGGATAATATATGTGAAAGCAACTTTCTATTTTAGGAATATGGAAGTCTGTTGTCACTTATCTTCAAACTGAAGGAAAAGTGTTCCGTGTGATAACAACAGATTGCAGATGAAATGATGACAGCTCCGTGGATCAACTGCAGCAAATGAGCTCAGCCTTAGGGTAAAGGGTGAGCACCTCTGAAGGGGTTAGTGCAGGGATCTCAGGCTGCAGCTCTACAGGGTGCTCAGGTGAGCATTTCTACATTGCAATGGCCAAGGCTGAAACCCTTCTGTTGATAAAGCACCATGATCTGCTCAACTGGTGAGGAACCATCAGCTAGAGCCCCTTTCTAACACCTAGCTGTTGGGGATAAACGTGGCTGCACCAGGGCAGGTCTGCATCAGAAGCGAAACTTGTCTGGCTTCTTTAGGAGAAGCCATCCTGGAGACTTGCCAGAGACCTCAATCCCATATTCTCTGATCCGGTATAGATACTCGAGAACATGTTTAACTTCAAGCACATGAGTGGTCCTATGGACATCAATGGAGTTGCTAATGTGCCTAAAGTTAAATATGTATCAAGTGCTGTGCTGGAATGGGGCCAAGGACTCAAAAACTTGCAGGATCAAGGTTTGGCTGAAGAACAGAGAATAAACGGGGAGACAAAAGCAAAGAGATATTGAGTTGCTCTCATGCCCTCTTGCGTCAGTCCTTTGTGGAAGCAAGCCCTGAGATAAACCCCTTATTACAGTAAAAGTTGCAGGAATACCTGTGCAGAAATCTTAAACACTAGAAGATACTGTAAACACTCATTTTACAGCACACAATGTCTTCTGATTTTTAGAGGGTATTACATGTTAAAGCAGATACAGTGATGTCACTGCAGGAAACCATCACAAAAACATTGCAGCAAGAGGCATCTCTTTCAACAGAGGCCTGGTTGACTCACTCTCACAGCTGCAGCAAAGTAGTCCAATGTGTTTCTGGAGAGCATTCTTGCTTGTGAAGTCTTTATTGGGACACTCTGACTGTAGGGGAATGCAGCCGCTTTTCATTTCTTGTGGCAGTCAGAAAGTTTCATTGAATATTTCTGAGCTCTCAATCTCTTCCAAAACACATGCTGAATTTCCTGGCACTCTTCCTTAAAATCTGGTCTGGCTTTCTACCCCTGCCCCCTCTCTCAAATTACTTTATATGTACATAAATTTATTTTTTAAAAAAAAAAAAAAAAAAAAGGAAAAAAAGCATTCTGATGTTTCAAAAAATTTTAACTGTTTTTCTGAACTTTGTGAATTGTTATATGCAATCACTTTTATGTTTAACTGATATGAATTCTGAATTTATCACTGGAATCCAGCAAAGTTAAAATAAAACGTTGTCCTACCATTAGTAATACAACACTGCCAACTAGAGGCATTGGGAACAATCAAATTCTCGTCTTATGGACCACATCAATAAACTTAAATGGTTGTTTAAATACTGAAACATCATATTTGGTCTGCAAAAATCCCACCCAAATGCTCCAACTCATTGTGTTTTGTGTTTAATTTTCTTTAGAATTTGATGCTTCAGTAAGTCATTTATTGAAACCAAACACCACATCGTATCACCCAGAAACTCAAATACAATCAGGTCAGACCTCAAATTACTTCAGGTTCCTCAAAGGGTTACTGTGCCATTCTAACATCTTCTGGAAGTACACCTCCACAAGACATTGCAAGTACTAAAAAATTTAAAAGATAAAACTTTGAGGGCAAAATAAGTTCTACATGTATCTTTTTCTCAGCTTACAATTTCAATGAGACTTCATAATATTTTGGAATAACAAAGCATAGTCTATTCAGGTGGGCTAAAAACCGGTTTCTGTAAGTTTTCAGCTCTGTAAGATGGTGTACACTTTGAGGAAGATATTTATCCTACAACTGAAGCAGTAAGATTGAAAACAGATAAAACATGCACTTGACTAGAAAAGCTTAGTTACAGCCTGCTGCAGGTGATTTCTGGAATATGTAGGTGCTTGCTCACTATATGAGAAGAGACACAACACAAAGTTGTTGGTGTTCATATCCCATGCATAGACCAGAGCTGCCTGGGCCTCGCTTTGCCACCCCTACCCTCTTCCCTGACATGCCCATGATGGTAGGGCACAACAGTGGGCAGCTGCCCAGTATCTGGCAAGAGAGAGATGGAGCAGAGGAGGAAGGGGACCTTCTGCACGTCCTCATGCCGACCAAGGTCCAACAAAGTCTTGGGGAAAGGCTCATTCCAGCTGCCTCCCCATCTTTCCTCTGTCTTATGATCAAATCAAGTGCTACCCTCTCTGTAGGCAGAATCTGCTGGTTGGGAGAGAAACTAGAGGCCTGAGGATAATCCATATTTCCAGGCTTCTCTGCTGTGCTCCAGACTTACTGAGTGCAGAACCTACAACTCTCACTTTTTCTAATTAAAGACCGTAAACAGAAAATGGCCTGGGGAGTTGTGCAAGGTCCCTTTGGAAAGATGTTTCCAAGAGACTCTTCTGAGAGGACAAAATAAAAGCAGGCAGGTGGCAACCCTTCATGCTCCTTCACAGCAGTCAGGATCTGCCCAGCTATGGGCAGGGAGTGTGCTGGAGCCATCCTCCTGGCTGGCAGTGCATGCACCAGGAATGTGTGAGACTAGAATAGCTTCCAGGGTTTTCCCTTGTTTTTGTTCTGCACTGATACTCATATGGAGAGATGCCTGGATCTAAATAAACCTGGCTTTTCTTCAGCAGCACAACTAGAACCACAATGTAACAGGAAGATCTGCTGGTAGAAGGGCAAGCTCTGCCTGCCAGAGCTCACACGATACTGAATAAACTGTCCAGAACAGTTTGTACTTTTAGACTGAAGGGAGAAGCCAATAACATCCAGTGTTGGTTTATTTACCAAAACACATATATTCTGTAAATCTCAGCAAAATTCATGGGAAAAATATTACATTTTTTCCACTGAGAGTCTTCAAAGCTTTATATCTATAAAAGTGTCTGAGAAATCTGAGAAACCTAGAGGGCAGGAAAATAATCACATTGAGAAGTGGAAGCCAATAGAGAGTAGTGACTCATGGAGGCACAGAGCTCCAGAGCAGCTGACAGTGAGGTGCCAGTTAAGCCTGGAATGAAGTTTTCCAGGGGCTGTACCACAAAGCAGCTAAGGATGGAGGAGCCAGTTTCCCAAAAATGCAGAGAAAACCCTGGAGGGGATTGGAGGTGACAGTACTGGAATAAGATGAAGGCTTCAAGTGAAAGCATAGACATTGGCCTGGGAAACAGAGAATATGATTTGCAGCCAGTATAAATCACAGTAAAAACTAATTCAAGAAATGTTTTTCCAGTTATATTATTATTCTTATGTTCCATAACAATGTATTTACAGGAACAGAGAGCTAAAAAAGTATGGCAGTGCATTGTAAGCAAACCACTCTGGCTCACGCAATACTGGAGTAGTCCGTTCACTTGAGCATTACCTAGAGCTCCAATTTTAGGAAACAAAAAGCCCCAACCAAACAAGAAATAAGTGCATCTGTTGTGAATCAGTCTGTAACATCAGAAGCAACATTTCCACAATGGTGACTGTTTCGAAAGACACACAGAGAAACTAAGCAATGTGTCATATCTAGATTTCTTTAAAAGTCGTTATTGAAATGAACCAGAAATTTTCTAATAACGATTTTTGGCTGACTGTCAAAACTTAATCCCAATGGACACTTGGCAGAGTTTTTCCATTTATTCATTTTTCTGTTTGGCATTGAAAGCTAACGCTCAGCACTCTAAGCCTGAAGTGCAGTTCTCAGCTCTAGTGCTTGATTGTGTCCTGAGTTCCAGACACACTGCACACCAGATACCTGTGTTAGGAGCCAGAAGAACCTCTCACCCATGAAAATATGTGCTCTGTGAAGCTTTCACATATTGCCTAGTGTAAAATTCCTTTGGGTATTGTGTCTGTATAATCTAATTTAATTTTGTATTGATTTGGCAAGGCACATTGGGCATACATAAATGTCTTTTGGAGATTGATCAATAGATGTTGCAGGAACAATGCTGAATTTCAGCTGCCACAGCAACTGTGATCTCATCCCTTGCTCGCATGTGAGCTACAGCAGAGTTGGACAGAGCAAGAACTTTGTCAGCAGCCTCCCTTTCTGGGGAAGCAGAACGCTCCAAATCAGCCCATTATGATCAGTCTTGTTGCTAGTGAGCACTAGCTGGAGGTACCATCTTTAAGTAAGACAGACCCAAGAATTCCCCAGCTTCTTCCCATCAACACTTTTAAATCCTAATTATAAGCCACGTATTCATATTCTCCTGAGTGGATGTTTCATTTGAGAATCATATTTATATTCACATACATACTGTCCCAAATTGTGGAGTTACAAGACAGCTTTCTGCTCAGGATTTCTGCAGACACACCTGGGTTTCACAGATGAGCCTTGTACATCATTGTTTAGACAGTGGTCATATTTTTGTATCATTTGAGGCATTGAACATGTTGAAAGGAAATACATGGACACAATGTTATATCTATCTGGGTTTGAGTAAAAACAGAACTTGTTCTATTCTGTGATTTTACTTTTCAGCTCAGTCTCTTCCAAGTAACTTCATTTTCTGAAGTTAATGGCAGATTTTCACAGTCAGTGTCAGCTTCTAGAAGTGATAACACTTGATATTTACAGTTACTACCAAGGATTGGTGTGTAGAAAGGTTCTGGCTTATACTTGCTCCTGTGCAGACCAAGGTCACTGCTAAATCTTGTGTACCATGTTGGGGGCGCAGAAAGTAAAAGGCTACGCCTGTGGGGAGGAGCAGCCAGGACAGGTGACCCTAAAGTGACCAACGAGGGATTCCATCCCATATACGTCATATTCGGTATAAAGCTGAGGGATCATGAGAGTCAATCTCTCTTCTTCAATAGCCAGCGTCCAAGAAGGATTCTGTCTATTCTGCCTTCAATCCTGATCCATGTGTTCCTGAACCAAGTTCTAGAATCCAGCCCTTGAATTCAGTTCCTGTCTGCTACCAAGTCCAGTCTGGGACTTCCCCAGTTCCTGCTCCACAGCATCAGTGGTGATGGTGACATAATTGTGATCAGGGAGGTTGGGTTCAATACTGGCTTTGTATATATTTGTATACACTTCATTTCATTACTAAAACTGCTGTAGTTTTCTTTTTCAAATCAACAGTCTTTCTCTCCCTTAATGTGTTTCTCTTTCCCCTTGGGAAGAGAGAGGAGCTAATAGGGAGCATCCATCATTTGTCTAGTGGCCAACCCAGACCTAACCCTTTATAGCATCACATCCTAGAAAGGCAGTGTAATAACTGAGGAAGTGCTCCAGAACCCATGCATCCAGATATGTCACTCTAATATCTGCCCCTTCTTAATTTTCCATGCTGAAATAAAAATACCTGTCTGTATACCTGAGAATTAATTTATAATCATATAGGTACCAAAAGCTTACTAAATACATTATCAGTAACACAGGATTCNAGAAGCAGACTCTCTGCAAAAACATGCCGCTAACTTTAGACAGACTTAGCTGAAAAATAAAAATCATAGAACAGAATTGTTCTGTTCTAACCCCAACCAGGACAAATGCACAGAAGTAACTGGTATTTATAAGTTGTCTGCTCAGGCAAACTCACACATGCAGGCAGAAGGCATATTCTCCAGTGTCATACTAGCATATATGTATCTGGGGACCAGTCGAAGTGGAGCACAGCTGTTATGAAAGCCCATCTGCTTGATGAAGCTCTTTGCCAGACCTGGGCCACTGGAACACAAGGTTTTGAAAAATGACACTACTGGCAATCTCTGCTTACTCCACCACGCACTTGGGTTACACATGTTCTTAAGACAGTCATCGTCAGCAGGTTCGAAATCAAACAAGAAATATTTACTTACCATTGTGTTACAGTTAATATCCTTATGAATGCATCACAGCAGTCTCTAAAAGCAGAACTAGGAGCACTCTGTGATACCTTCTTTCCTTTTTTTTTTTTTACTTTGGAAAGTTGAGAGGCAAACATTGCAATATTGCCCATCATCATTTCACTCATGATAAGTCTTTCCACACATATGCCTGTGTAATTAAACTTGGAAGGATAATATAGTACATGCACATTACAAAGTATGTTTCATGCCATCTTAGTTACTGATGCAGTAAAACAAGCAGCATTATTACCCTCTGCAAGCCTTTGCACTGGTGTTTTTTGGGTTGAGGTTTGTTGCTTGTGTTTTTTGTGAAGGCAGTTGAGCTTGACAATTCATCTTAGCCTGATATCTTGCCTGATCTCGGCTGGTATCTTGCGTCTCCAAGGCAGGAGACGTGTTCCCCACAGCATGGTTGACTGGGCAGGATGAACTAAAAGGAAAGCTTTTGTAATTGTTTCTTTCCCAAGGTAAACATGCTTCCCCATGCAGGACCACAGCTGAGCTCCACATGGACGAGTGAGCTGCTGTCATGGGAAGTTCAGCCAATGGGCCCCATTTTCTGCCTGGCCAAAGCTGGATGCAAGAGTCAAGTAGTCAGGTTTCGAGGAGCTTTACAACTTGCACAGGACATACTGTTTCAGCAGGGTGCAATATACATCAGCACCCCACCACGCCAGGATACCAATGAATCTAAACCAGTCAGATACATACTATACATGGAGCACAGAGTTCCAGAGAGGTGGGATAAACTCACTAAGGCTAGAGTTGCTAGAGCTGAGTATCAGTTTACTAGTGGGTTCCCAAGCTGCTCAAATGCCTCCAAAGAGTCAATGCCTAGCACAAGTAAAAATCTTTAAAACTCCATGGGAAATTTTTGGCACCATCTTGGCAAAAACCAAATGACTTACGTGGGGTTGGAATTTCACTCATCCTTCACTACAGTGTGATCCAAGCACCAGCACAAAACCAAGCAGCGGCACGATCAAAAATTTACACCCATCTTGATGCTAGGACTTCTGTGGTAAAACTCACAAAGAAAAGGAATAACTCATCATCTAAATCTGATTCCTTCGACCCCTTTTCTTTCTTCCATCAGTGAAACTAGTGCATTTTTTGTTTCTTTTTAAACCCAGAGCCTTTTGTCTTATTGTCATGAAGGAGGGAGCTGATACTGCAAGGCTTACATAACAAAGGGTCAAACCATTCATTTTCATCTGCTGAAGAAACGTGGTCAGGGTTCAATGCAATTGAGCTGGAAATCTTCCTTGGCTTCCTGCAGGGTGACCAGCTCACCTGAGGCAGCAGACAGCAGGCTTCTTCCAGCACATTAAACCAGCTCTGCTCCATCCTTTCTTCTTAAACTGTTAATGCTTACAAAATTAGAATAGTTTGACTGATACACCCAACAAAGTGTCTACATCATAGATGCTAAAATATAAACCAGGTCTTATTATTCCTTATTACTGCAGTGGAAGTGTACTTCACATTATCATTCTCTTCATACCTTCCCCTGAGCATAGAAAGAGGCCAGGATCCAAAGAGATAGGATCAGCAGAGAGGAAGTATCAGGCAGGAGTGTTTCAGTTCTGCTAGTGCTGCAGGAGGAGATTTTTAATAGGCAAAACCAAAATTTTCATTTTCATTTGAATTTAATGTACTTTATTTTACTTATGATAGGGGTTTCTTCTACCAAGCCTGCTATAAGTCACGGGATTTCACACTTCAAGAAGCTGTAACCCATGAGAAACCACACAGAACAAAGATATGTCACTGTACAGTCTTTTTCCCTAGAAATTCTCCCAGTTGCTGACTTGTGTCTTTTATCTTCTATTCTCATACTATCAATTTTCATACTGTGCACTCAGCAAGTTCAGCTTTGTACTCAGTTTAAGAGCTCAAATAAATAAATTCCCACCGATTAAGCAATCTATTGTAGTTATCACGTTAACTGAGCCCAGCATTGCCTGCACTTGCACTCATAGTCCACAGAGCAGAAAATTCTTCCATCTCGGTGAACGGAGTAGCCCATCACACCACTGTAACTGGATCCTGTGCAAAAGTTACTGGAAAAGATGTGGTAAGTTGAACTACCCAGCCCTAGGGATCTCTGCAGCCTGGGGATAGGAAAGACTTTTTAGACTCGTAGCAATGCTCACCCTCTGTTACTGACATGTGCTGCAGACTGAGGCAAGCTACTTCAGTTTGAAGACTGAGTTTTCTGTCTGCAGAGATATCACTACAGCATTACTTTTGGCACTGAAGATTTTGTGCATCTTACCCAGGTAAGTATTTTGTCCAGGCTTTGACTCAATAAAATTTTATATGAATAAATTATATTTGTCTTATGCAGTTGGTCCACGATCACTTTAATCTAAACTTACACATAAGTGAGAGCAAATGTCACACAAGGTTGTCCTGTTACAGCGTGATCAGTTTGTTGGTCCTTACATCAGGGTATCTCCTGCCTTGAGCCAGAAAAAGCATCCATGAGAAAGGCTGAGATTCAGGAACTGATCAATATGGTGGAGTTGGGTTTGTTTCTGAATTAGTATTTGTGCAGAACTATGTGAAACAAAATTTAAGTCAGTTTCACATTTCATAAATAGGTTACACGTATGGACACCGAATCCACTGCTGCTTGATTCATGCAAAAAGCAGCAGTTTGTGATTCCAAATGTAAGTTATTCTGCAACGTCTTTCTCCTTCTAAAAGTCTGTCCTCTTCACAAGCTTTATTGCTGCCCTGTTCTGCCTTATATTTAGCAAATTCTTACATTTCCTAGTTTTGCCCTGGATGTAGCTGTATATACACAGTCAAACCATATTTACTCACGCCTCCAAAATGAATCTTTTAGAATGGAACAGAAAAATGGGAAACTTTTCTCCCACATCACCCTAGAGACTGAGTTGGCCAAGTTCAATAACTGAGATAGTGCTGGTTCAATGAGTGAGTGCAGAAATGTGTGCTCAGTGAAGAGATTCAATATTCAGCTGGTAACTGCTGCTGCACAGGTCTATGATTTGAACATCAGGCAGCACAGCTAGGATGAAAAGCATCTGTTAGCATGAGCTTTAGCTTCACACCTGCTTCAGGTGTGGAAAGCAGGGACAGGTAGCTGGTAAGGCGCCACCTAACAAGCAGTGACTGAATAGGTATAGTGAAGGCATCCAGCTGGGATTTCTAAAGTATTACAGCCATTTTCTTCCAGTATTAAATATCGACAAGGTCTATTTGACCAGGACTGCCAACCTGGCAAGACTGACAAAGGTTGAAATTCTGATCTTCAAATATAGAGCACAGAAGACAAATTGCTGAACGTTTTCCTGCTAAAGGGCAGTTGCAGGTAGATTAGAAATAATTTTAGTCTGCTTGATTAAATGTCTACCCCTTTACTTCTTACAATAAGAAACCTATGCAGCAAAGAACATGGTACCTCAGGGTTGAAGAACTCTATCTCAAGGTTGAAGAACACAATATCTCAGAGTTGAGCATCAAAACACTTCAGTACACTTGGAAAATGCCTACGTTTCTAACTACTTAATGATCTGTAATTAATTGAAGAGTAAGAAGAATTGAAGCTTCAGTGCCTGGAATTTCTAGGTGAAAACCCAAAGGTTAGATAGATAGAGGTTCATTAATCACCCTTGATTTGACTTCAGATAGCCTTTATTTGCTTAAAATTTAAATTAATACTGGAAGAA
>WEIS01000270.1:18147-48914 GCA_013389965.1 Todus mexicanus | reverse complement strand
GGGCTCCAGAACTGGATGTGGTATTCTNGAACTGGATGTGGTACTCTAGGTGGGGTCTCAGTAGAGAGGAGCAGAAGGGGAGAATCACCTCCCTCGACCTGCTGGCTACGCTTCTCTTGATGCAGCCCAGGATACGATTGGCTTTCTGGGCTGCAAGTGCACACACATCCAACCTAAACTTCTCTTGGTGCAACTTAAGGTCATTTCTTCTTGTCCTATCACTTCTAACTTGGTTGAACAGAATGACCCCCACCTCTCTACGATCTCCTTTCAGGAGACCTTCCAGTTCCATGGGGATGGCTTGGATATCATCGGAGACTTTAAACAATATTAGGTGCCTGTGTTCATCTGAAACGATCCCTCATTTTCCCTGGATTTGCAGCTTACATTGGCCTCCCCATTTATTTTGTCCTGTAAAAAGCCTCAGTTGTTTCTGCGTCTTTTGGAGCCTCAATGCCTTTCTAAAACAGGACCCCATGCAAAGGCAAGTGCAGATCCTCTCCCACCCAGCTGTCAGGACTTGCATTTCAGCTTGGCAACACATCAGAAAGCCCTTCTCCATAGCAGTGGTCTCCAAGGCACTGGTGCTATTTTGCTCTACTATTATGAAAGCAAGGAGGGTTCCTAAACAGGACAACTCCCCGCTCATGTTGGGTATCGCACACCCAAAGGTCTGAAAGCACACATTTCTCCTTCACCCTGCATGGTACAAGTACTATAATTGTTGGAGCTTCTTTTGCCCACTCGGGTCCCAGGAAAGGGCAGACAAACACTGCAAAGTGAAACGTGTCCTCATGCAGGTCAGGTCCAGGAGCAATAATGTCAACATAGGGGAAGATGCTAGCACTAAGTGAAAGGTTCCCTTCCTATTCCCCCTAAACCGATCATAAAAGCTTTTTGTTGTAAACATTTCATTGCTCTTGAATTTAGGGTTTGCACCTGAGGCTGTTAATACCAAACCTGTGTCTTCCCACTGTTCCTCACTATGCCATATGCTGGAGCTCTCAGCTGCATTAAAACTGCCAGAGAAAGGATTTGTAACAGCTCAGAAGACCCTACCCTGCTCTGGCATCGCTGTCTCTGCTTCAGCCACAAGTTCCCACACTGGCCACAGTGTGTCCTTGAAAAATCCATGTCCCTGCGCTATTTAAATCAGAAAGCAAGATGTACTTTTTCTCTCGTCCTGCATGTTCAAGTAGTTGCAGCTAAAATAACCGATTTGGTTTGTTGTTTTTCTCAGCTTATTTTAATCCTCATACAGACAAATTATGAAATTGCGGTAGCACATTTATTGACTCCAAGTATTCATTCAGAAGCTGCAGACCACTGAAGCGCACAATTTTCCTCATGAAGCAATCCCTCTCCGAACAAAAGCGCCAGTTTCATGCTCATAAATAACAACAGTAGGGAAAGAAAAGCCCAAGTAAAATGGAGAGAGAAGGTTCAATAACAAATACAGCTCGCTTTTCAAAATAGCCTTACAAAAATGCTGTTTGTACCACAGGTCTCAGCTGGACAATACGAGGAATGTCAGGAATCTCATTTCTAGAGTCCAGCCTTTGGGGAAAAGACAGTATTTAAGAAATACCCAACGATATGATCCTGAAAACAGTTATATAAATCACAGCTGAGGCAGCCTAGAAAACAGCTACTTGAGAGATTCAGCTCCCATAGAAAGAGATGAGCACGTATCTGTTACTTTTGGTTTGTTTCTCTTACATCACAGTTTATTCTAAGACCTGAGTGCTTCAGAAGTATCTTAAACAACTCTTCAAACCAAGGTGCTGGAGGAAGGTGCTTGTCCCTGAGCTCTTATATCCATGGGCTCTTTGGCTGGCACACCATAAATGAGCGAAAAATATTTTTGTGGTAGTAACTTTAACTTATTTACATCAACGTGAAAAACGTTCGCTTCTCCTTCCTGAAAGTTTGGCAAGCACTAATGACCTGCTCATGGTGACATAGGAAATCAGCGGCCATACAAATGAGTTATGACTTGCCAATGTCCTTGGTGGCAGCAGTTCAATCCCATTCTGAATCAGCATTTCTAAAAAGCTTCACGGACTAGAAAGCCCTTACTGAAGGGAGGGGAAGCCTAAAGGTTTTCCCCTGACCTGCACCCTCCTAATAGAATTAGGAGCTCTCATCTGCTAAGATGATAAGATGACATGACCCAGTAATGATTTCTCACCAGGTTTTCCTTCCTATTTTTATCTCCCCACTTAATTTTCCTCCTCAGCACACAAAGTAGCTGCTTTTCCTCACAAACTCATCACCACACTCGCATGGGGCAGCAGCAAATGCTGTCCCATCTTCACCAGCATTGCTGACAACAAGCAGAGGATCTCAGCCCAGTTTCCTCCATGGCATTTGCTAATTGGCAGCACGAAGCAGCACCCACTGCCCATGCGAACCACCCTGGACATGGGACCAGTTGCGTCTTGAGACACAAGCATCCAAAGTGAATCTCCAGACCTGCTGGATGTAAATCTTTGTTTGCTATGTGTCTGTGACACAAAGCAGAGACATGACACGGGAGCTTCCTGAGGATGGATGGACTAATTAACACCCTGGATGTCTCTGGGGAGCTTGTTGGAAGGAGATGGCTTAAAGGACAGGGACTTGATAGGCAAGCGTGGAGTCTGTGTACTGTTTTGATGTGCTGCAGTAGCCACTTTTTGGTGAAAAATGAAGACAGTTTTGGAAGCTGAAGGATCAGCCCAGGAATAGAGAGAGAAGACCTAAAGTAAATTGAGAAGGTGTCTGTACCAGCATACCAGCGCTGCCAGGCACCCTGAAAGGAGGTGACTCATGAAGCCCCATCTCCTTCCTGGAGGAAGGGATGTGCTTGCCATGAAGCCAAGTGTTACGCAGGCTACTAGTCTTCCCACTTACCTGAAACAGGGAAGATGAAATGGCACCAAGAGAGACAACTGAATGAAGCCAGGTGTTGAGAAACATCCACCTCACAGGGGGTCTGTGCAGCATCACACCGCAGCTCAGCCACCCTTCCCTCTTCAGAGCCTGTCCCACACTGTCTGCAACCCTGTAACAGCAGACAGATTCCTATTCCCAATGGATCAGGGTTTCACTGGATAAAAACGGTATGTTCTCCAGACACATCTCACGTCTACCAAATGCCACAGACCTGTTCCCTTGCTCCATCATTAGCTCTGCATAGACAGCCTCCACATCCACCTTGGTAATACCCAAGCCTATCCTTTCTCTCCTAAATCCCACAGCTCCAGGACATCGTGGTATCTCAGTCGTTGCTGCCCCATATTCACAGTCAGAGTTTGGTCCTGCTACCACCATTTCAGTGGCTAAATTCCCCTTATTCGAGTGTTGCCCTAAGTGATTAACCAGACAAACACCACCCTACAGCGGACCAGCTGGACGAGTGACTTGAAAGCAGTTTTGCTCATGACATGCTTGGACTCTGCCTGGTGTGAGCGAAGGGTGAAGCTAAAAACATCATTCACCAAAGAGCACATTTTTGCATTTCAAAGGAAAAACAATTTTACTTGCTAATAAATGATTTGTTTATTTACCCTTTCCTCCCAAAGAACGGTTTCGTGGCGGCAAGTCCAGATAACTTATGCTTCTATTTAACTCGCGTGTGACTTTGAGGTCACCCATTCAGGGAAATGTAGTATTTCTTGTGATGGTATGGAACAAAAAAATAGGCTGGACTCTTGCCAGATGGGAGGTTTGCATCTCCCTGTTCAGAAGACACCCAAGTGGCAGTCTGGCTGGTGGCCATGTGGAGCTGAGAGGTCAGGGGCCATCCATCAGGTTGGGTCCTTTCTGGGTGAGCAGAGCCGAGTAAATAAGTAGTTAAGTCGCCTGCTCTGTCCCTGGAATTGGAAGAGCCATTGGGAGTGGTGGAGGTTTTTTTAGCCACGCAGTACAGCACAAACTGTCAGCCAGTTTGTTTTGTTTGCTAATGTAGCCCAACAAGCGACTGGTGGGTAAATGTAATCGGTTTGAGAACACGCAGTTCCTGGATAGGTTTTGAGATATGCCCAATAGTGAACTCGTTTCCCTGGACTGCTCTGAGGGTTGGGGTTTGGGTTTGTTTGCTTCCCCTTTGCTTTGTTTTTAACGCAGAGCAGACCTCATTTATTGTAACAGGAAAACCGAGAGCTCTATTAAAGTCGTGATCATGCTGTTGCCAAGTATTTGGGACACTAGAGTTAGGGTGGGGGTTTTTTCAATACAAAAAGCCTCCCTGCTACCCTTTACAGGTAAACCTTCTAAACGCTTTTCAAAGGTCAGTTTCCTTTCCTCTTCCATTTGTGTCAGAAACATTTGTTTCATATGTTGGCAATTTACAGATGCAAACAATAAAATCTCAGTGATTTGGAACTGAAGCACTGAAGCACATTCAGGTTTTCAACAGAAAACAAAATCTTCCAATGAGACCGTTCAGTTTCTGAGGAGCTCCAACCATTGCCCAACGAGAAGACTGCAGAGCTACAGGCACCGTCTAATTAATCCTCCTTGCGCCTTTGGTGTACAGAGGGAATTAACCTCAATTTACAGATCAGAAAAATGAGACGGGAGGGGGATGAGTGACAGCTGTAATGAACCCTTTACTCCACTCAGCCAAGGATTACAACTCGTGAACCCCTCCTTCCCAGCTCCCCAATTAGTAAACTACATAGCTCCTCCAACGGACTAGAAATGAATATTTCTGAATAAAGCGAAATATTTTCCTTCAGATGTTTGGGTTCCTGCAAAATCTCTTGCTACTGAAGGCGATTACAAGCCCGGCTTCTGACACTGTCACCTCTCCTGGTTTTGTTAATGACAAATTCATCTTCGGGGAGGAAATATCTGCTGTCACACCACGTCATAGAAGGAAGCATTACAGAAATGTAACTATTCAGCAGTCTTCGGGGGATCTGGCTGTGCCGGGGGCTGCTCTTCACATGCTGATTACGGCTCCCATGCTGTTTTATTTGCTGAGTGTTTAGGTCTTGGTGCCAATGGAAACCCAGTTTCATCAACAGTTTTTTCTGGCACGAGAAGGTAGATTTGATTAAAAATTAATTCAAATCACCTCAGTAAAGTTCTAGAGCTTTGCATAATGCTAACAAGCGAAAACCAACACTCCTCATAGGGTTTTTTTTGCGTACGCTGTATGCAAACAGCACGCCTTGGTGCAGGCAACAAACTCTGCCAGGAGAAACTCCCAAGGCTCTGAGGCTTTGCCCCATGACAGCTGACTTCACTTTTGCATCTCTTCTCATGGTCTAGAAGAACAGATCACGGTGCCACAGAGAAACCTGCGGAATTATGGCCACACCCTACCCTATCCCTTGAATTTTTCCTATCTATGCACTTCCAAATCTCAAACTTTTCACAGAGGTTTGCATATTTTGAGCCTTGAGAAAAGAAGGCTTTGAGGGAGACCTTATTACCATGTACCAGTACATAAAGAGTGGCTACCAAGAAGATGGAAACTTCCTTTTCATGAGGAGTTCCATGGGAAAGACAAGGGGTAATGGATACAAATTGCTCCTCAGGAGATTCTGATCAGACTCCAGAGGAAAATTCTTCACCAGGAGAGCAATTAGACAATGGAATAATCTCCCAAGGGAAGTGGGAAGTAGTAGATTCCCCTGCATTGGACAGTTTTAAGGCTCAGCTTGACAGGATGCTGGGCCAGCCCATTTAGACTATGTCTTTGCCTTGAAGGGTTGGACTAGACGATCCTTGAGGTTCCTTCCAATCTGGTATACTGTGATTCTGTGACTTTCCAGAAGAAAGTTTGGGATTTGTTTTGTCTTTATTGTTTCTTTTCCAGTGGAAAAAATTCAATAAGCTTCACGAATTTTGTATCAAAAAGAAATCTACAAAAATCTACAAAAGAATCTACAAAAAGCATTCTGATTTTCCTGATTGACATTACTCTGACTGGGACATTCCAACTTGCTCTTTCGCTTGTGATACAACAATATAATTTTAGAGAAGGGAAAATACTTTCATTAGTGGAAAAAGAAAAATCAGTTTATTTTGGGGTTTGAGATTTACCTCCCCTTTGGAAAATGTTTTCTTTCCTGTAATTTCAGAAGATGTTTTCTCTAATTTCAGATTTTTTCCATAAATAACAAATCCAATTCCTGCCCTGCTCTGCTGCATCCTTTCTGCAGGGTCCTCCCAGGAATGGCATGCCTCAAGGATTAAAGAGATGTAATGTTTGTAGAGAGATAAAGATTAAGTTCACTCAGTTCTTAGACCTCATGCCGGCTCCGAGCACAAGGCTGAATTTCACTTTGTATGAGTTATCACAACTGAAACTGCTCTTCGGTGGAAACCACTATGCAACCATCCATTTGCAGTTGTAAAAGTCAATATATTTAAGCCTGCAGTGCATAACAATGACCCCTATGGATCCTCCAACGTTTTTCTTGGATGTGTATAAGCCTGTTTTTAATATATTACTCATCTAAATTGTTCCTGGGACTTGATTATTTGCTGGAGTTAAAATATCCAATCTTAAAAGATTTTTAAACATGTGCACGCTGAATTCCCCACTGCAATAAGCTTCATTTAGCTCAACTAAAACTGCCGTGCCATAAAAAATGCTTAAAAAAAAATATCTCAAACTAACTGCTCTCCTGGTTGGTGGAAGCTCCCCAGGCAGGATTCCTTAGTGATGATAATCTCTGGTTTTGGCTGGCTCAGTTTGGTCCCTGGAAGGATAAAAATCCAGTTTTCACCGAGCTGCATATTGAGGTGAAAGCAGAGGGCACAGCTATCCCCTCTCCCCTGCAGCGTCCTTCCCCAAGTACATGGATACTGGATGTTCCCCAAGGAAAAAAATGCGGCAAGCCAAGCGATCTACAAACCAATATTGATTTACGCTCTGTCTCTGAAAAGCGTATGAAATCACCCTCGTTTGCATCCGCAGGGGCTCGCTGCATTCCTTCCAGTCACCGGGGCCATGGAGAGCCCTCCTCGCTATTCAAAGGCAAAGCCCAGCGCAAGGTCCGTCCCTTTGTAACCACCAACTTCTGGGGCGAAGCCTGCTGAATGCAAAAGCCCATCAAAGACTGTGCAGCCTTTGCCTGGTTTGCTTTCTAAGCCTCAGCTCCTTTTCGTGATGCTGGTGTAAATTAGGGGCCAGTCTATTCAAGGAGACGAAGATATAAGGAGAAAAGAACTGGGCCCTAAAAGAAAAAATATCCAAAAAACCACTGTAGAGTTCAGCTGGCAACTTTTCCTTCTCCATTTCTTCTGCAAAGGAGGAGAACTGGGTCATAATGAAACTAACTGCACAGAGGCCAGCATTTCCACCCTCCTCTCCTTTTCTGTATGGAAGGGCAATTGGGCAATCATGCGAGCAACTGCATAAAGTTCAGCAAAAGGTGGGGGGTTTTTTCCTCCCCTCAATAATCTTCCCTTTTGCTCTACAGCAATGAATACTAACAGGGTGATTCTACAGTGTTCTCAGAGGGTCAGGATGGTGTTCAGAGGAAATGCCAAATATTTATTTCTAAAACTTGAAGTTTTGCACATTGTTCACCTCCTGTGACTCTGAAGTCTAGGGGGAAACACCCTAATTTATGTATCTTTGATTGACTTTTGTGGAAATTCAGAATGTCTTTATCTCAGCCATACAGTCAGATTTCTGTGGTTTTGGCCACAGAGCCTCCCTACAGTTTCAACAACTTGATATCCAAAATGAATAAATCTGATCTGTGCATGCTTTTACAACCCCCTCGTCTTATTCCCCCAGGGGAAAATATCATCTGCCCTATTGTTGACTGCTTGGATTTACCCCCACAAGATCCCTCCCATCAGCATGTGATTAATCACCCTACTCCAGCAGGCACCTCTCAGGAACTCAAGACCTTTTACAAGCTTTAATTAAGCCTTGCAACATCCCCGTAAAATAGGTTGAAGCTGAGGTTAAATGATTTGCCTGAGGTGACAGAGCAAATCAGAAGCAGGGATAGAAATAAGGAAGAAAGCTGCTGCTTCTGAAGTGCGTGCACGGCTCCCAGGACTGATGCAAGATACCAAAGCCTTTATATTTCGTTTTGGAGACAGGGTGCTACAGCCACAAAAGCCATGATAGCCATGCAGTGAGGCTTCCCCAGCACAAATTCACCTCAATCCCTTTAGCCTGGGCATCCCTGCAAGTCCAGCCTCTCCCCTCATTCATGGTCCATGCTGGCAGTTCCCTTATCTACTACTTGTAAAAGTTTCCACTGCCTGTAAACCAGCAGCTGGGCCCTGCCCTAGAGATGACTGTCTTTCGTGAGACATCTTGCGCCATTTGACATCCAACGAAGTCAGACCCTTGACAGGTCATCAATTCCAGAGAGCGAGTGAAGAATCAGAGCCAGGTGTGAGGATGCTGGGGTCCAGGCACCTCTCACTGCCTCTGCAATCAGCGGGGAAAAATCACATCAAGGAGGGACAATCCAGTGAAGCCTTCTGGGAGGCAAAAGTAGCAAAGTGTGGAGGGGGAAATGAAGAACTTTTTTCATGGCCCTGGAGCTCCTGTCACATTGCCAGGGGTCTTTTTGTGGGATCACTTATTTTCTAGATTCAGGAATTAGAAAGCTTCATGCAGGTGGTGATGAGGGGTATCCCTGTGCTCACTTCTTCCTCTCTACAGAGTTATGAAACAAAGTGTGTTTCTGAGGTTAGTTTTCTTTTTTTTTTTTCTTCCCTAGAAAAATCTTTGCTTTGTTTTTTCTTAATTCACCCCAGATTTTCATGGCAAACTCCAGCACTAAACAAACAAACCAGCAACCCAAAATCAATGTTCTCTCAGCTGGTTTAGTGGTTTCTTCAATTACGCAGCAGCAAAAGCAGACTGGCAGAGGTAGGGAGATCTCCCAATGGTACCCACCAAAGCAGGCTCCGTTGAGAAGGATAAATACCCATAGCTCTGGGAAAACATCCCTTTTCCCTGGGAAACAGGGTTTTCCTGTCCTTCTCTCTGCTGCTTGTGCAGCTCCTTCAACGTATTCCTATAGGTCACCCAAGGAGATATTATTCCTAGAAAGTTCCTTTGGTCCCAGCACTTTACATCTCCTCCCACAACCTCTACCCAGCTTGGCATAACACAGAATTGGTTGTTTTATTTATTCAATGAGGAAATGATGGTCCAAGACCCTCACACATACTATGCCACTTGGGGAGCGGCTGTGCTAGACAGCCATCAGCCATGGGCAGTGATTGTGGGAAGGAGCAAGAGCATCAGCCCCACAGAGCACTACTGAAAACTTTTACAAAACACAAGAATAAACAAAGCCAGGAGATCTCCACTTCTCCTTGGCATGTTTTACCTATTTTCTTGCCGGACAGCTCAGATCTTTGGCATATATCTAAACTGAGGTGCACCTCAGGGACATCCTGACAAAGAGATTCATTATTCATACAGAAAATATTATCCCCTGAGCAGACAGGACCTTTCCTGTCTTGTGGCCTGGTCCACCATGTGTGCCTGTAGACAGTCCCTGCACGCCAGCTGATGGGGACAGAAGGGCAGTAGAGCTGGTGGCTCCCTGTGGTGCCCCTAGGGATGCTCTTGCATGCCGGCCCATGGGGGCTACTCCCAGGAACAGCTTGTCTCCAGGTTTGCTCTGCTCACACCACAGTACAAACATCTGGGCAAGTGGCATACCGCAGCGCTCAGGCATCTTCGCCTCGAGAGGTCTCCTGGGAGCTGCATCAAAAATCCTCCTCTTCTTTCTTGACTTCTGCTCCACAGTTGTATCAGCCACCCCGTCACACATATGCTGTGCACAATCAGCACACGCATTCCGGCGACTCAGACCATCCCTGCCTGATGCTCTCAGCCTGGAAGTAGTTAATGCACAAGGTGCCAGGAAATGGTGCTAAAAATACACTGCATGGTTCCTCCGCAGAGCATGCCCTGCTTTGCACATCACTTTTTCAGCATGGTTCTTCAGGTCAGCCCTCAACAAGACATCATATTTTTTCCCTGAGCCTATTTCAACATCTCAAACAGAGCCACAGGCAATGAGTGGGTTGCTCCCCCATCCTCTCGCAAGGCCAGTGTTCCCAGCTCCCTCAGTCCTTCAGGCAGGTTTTGCAACATTCGGCTATTTTGAAACCCTGAGATAAATTTCCAGGCCTGTGTTTACAGAAAAAAAGGCTTGAAAACACAGATCCTAAAGCCTGGAAGACAAATAGGCAACTCTGATTGCACTGTTATTCTAATCTCAATAATTTTAATTAAGTTCTTGGGTTCTAGATAGGATTGTGCTTTTTTTCCTGGCTTTCAGAAACACTTCTAGAAATACAGCAGTTGTACATGAAAATAGGAAAACAAAAAGTGCACAGAAAATGCAAATTAAAATGGAACCAACTGCTGAAAGCTCATTTTCCCTGCCATGCTTGGCTGCTCCAAACTCTTCTCTCCATGACACAATGGGAGTTGGACAGGCAGAATCCTAGGGCTGAGACTTTGGGAATAGAGACTATTCCTGCTTCAAACACCCAAAGGTGCAGGTCAGAAAGTCCCTCCCGCATGGATCTGATTGCTGGGGTACAGCCACAGGCTGCAAAGAGCCTCGCACGGCCCACTTCCCCCAGCCAGCCTTGGTTCTGTTGTTGCTATCAGCTGAATAAAATAGCACTTGTTCCACTAAAAGCAGCCAGGAAACAGTTAATCCCAATTAGCTCAAACCAGCAGATATCATTCTTTATATTTTGGCAGTTCTCATTTTGAAGGAAAAAAATATGTTTGTGTTCTTGGAGTCAGCCTGAACAATAAAATCAGATGCCAATTTTCTGGTCTAAATTAGGTGAAAGACCAGACTTTTTATCATATGTGTGTCTGTGTGTGCACCCTTCTGCCACATTTTTATTTTACTCCTCGGTGTATTTACCACTGAAAACCACAGGCTATCCAGAGCACGCTGCAGCATGGCACAGAAACATGACAGCCAGGGTTGGAAATCAAACCTGGTACCAGGAAAGAGCGAGACACTATCAATCGCAAAAGAAGATATTGCCAAAGGATAAACATAATAAAGTCGGTCATTGTCAACATACCAAGCGAAAGCTTTTCCAGGGTGTATGAATAAGGGGTTTAAACTTTTGCACTGATTGAAGTGTTTTCATGTCCGATTTCAGAGTGTGCTGAAAAACATCCAACCCAAACCTTGGGCTTCAAAGAGGCTAAAGTCAAAAGGATTAATGAGTGCTAAAAAATGCCATGGGAAAAAAGCACGAAGCTAGCATATCTTCCATGGGTCCATTGTGGGCCCATAGTTGAGGTGCAGGCAGCATCACCCTCCAGCCAAGGGGAGGGGAAAAAGAGAATGCAAGTAAAAGAAGGCCATTTGCAGTTCCATGCCACACGCTGCTCCCATCTGCTGAGATCAACTATAGGAGCACAACGAGGGGAAAGCGATGCCATGTTACCACCTCTCTGCCGGGCAGGTCTCGGACCCTGTGGACACCGGCTAGCAGGCAGTGTGCCTGGTGACACAGGGCACAGTCCAACCTGCGTGATCTGCCTGGGAAGGCTCCAATACCAATACTTTCCTTTCCATGCAAGTGTGCTTCTCATAACCTTGTTTTCATCATTCATTTTCTTCAGATGTCACTAATTTTCAGGACAGGCAAGAGGATGCCAGACTTGCATTCAGCACAGACGCCGGCACGCAACGGAGAAACTATTCCCGCAGCGGAGCAGAAGACACAATCCAATCCAGCCAAAATGCGCCTGATTCATCAGCCAAATCAGCCAGCGGCAACTCTGCTCACAACACGACGCTCCCCATCCAAATCCCCTCCAAGCACTGTCCCCTGGTCATCAGTGGAGGTGAACAGTGGGAAGAGCATGCTGACATCTGTTTTCTGCTCACTTAACTAGGAGAATGCCTTGGACATAACATCTCTGACACCCCGTTTACCTCCTTCCAATTGTTTTCACAACACTAGAGGGAGACAGGATTCACATAAGGTTTTTTAATCAGCGACCAGCATTTATCAGTGACAGAAATCACCCAGAAATGCTCACAGAGCCAAGGCACCCAGGAGAAAATAGGTGTCACCTCCAAGCACGGCCAGTTGCAGCCTGAGCAGACCCTTTGCAAAAGGAGATTCAAGAATATTTGGGGTATTTCACTCAAGAAACACACAGAAAACAGATAAAATTTGAGCACAGGCTTAAACTTAAGCACATACTTAAGAGCTTTCTGGCACAAGGGCTCAAGTGAGGATTATGAGCCACACACCATATTACTTTTAATTGAGCTACTGTCTTCCCATATGTTTTTCCCTGGGGAGATCAGTGGCTGGCTTACGAGTTCAAGTAACAACATCAGTTAAAAGAGCATTCAAACAATTGTGGTTGGCAGTTCTCTGAATAATACGAATGTTATAGAGTGTCGGAAAATGTCGTATCATCAATTTTCTGGTTTCCTGCACTCATTGCTTTTGATCTCCACTAAAAGATTTATTGAATGGGTTTCATTTTTGTATTAACCTAGTCCAAATTACACCAATTGAGAGCTAGGATTTGGGGTTAATTTTATTTTATTTATTTTTTTAACATACAAAGTAGTATTTTAAAGCTGAGGCTTTTGATTCCTTCCAGTTTTTATTGTTTGAAGCAAAGGGGTGTTTTGGCAGGTTTATGAGATGGCGTCTGTTTTGCTGACAGATATGCCTGATAGATTGCTTGCTCGTGTTTTACTTTTGGAGCCATTGCCACATTATCTGCATTTGAAAAACAATTTACTTTGATTAAAATTTAAATCATATATATGGAAATACCAGCCTTGCTTGAAGTCAGATCTTAAATCTGTCTTGTTAAGCATCTTTTCCTCACCGTAGTGAAATGTAACGCAGAAGAAAGTGATTCTTTCCCCTTCAGCAACGCCCACACTCAAACACCAAGGCTCACAAATGAGGAATAATTCCTCCCCATGAGCCACACAATGACTTGAAAAGTGAATAAGGACACTTCTTGTAGCGCCTGGCTAACCTAAACATGCTATTGATGAGTGTGAAATCAAAACATTCCTTAAAAACAGTGAAGTTTAGGACGTTTAACTTAGAAGATTTCCTGTAGCGGTGAATTTTAGAGTGACTATAGCATTCACATGAAGGATTATTTCCTTTCTTTTGCCCTGGGTATTTAATCATTTGTAGCCTTTGAGCTCTGCCTAGGGATCTTATTTCAAGAATTTATTGTTGTTTAACAAGACTATTTTCACTAACCTGTGTCCCACCAGAAGTTTTGGGTGAGTTAGAGAAATAAAACCAAGAACTTTTAGAGCCATCACCTCTATGCCAAGTGAGCTTGCAAGATGGGGCTCTTCCTGCAGATTTAAATGGTACCATTTGCCACCCTCAAGCAATTTTATCACCTTACAACCCCATTTTATCCTGTTAAAAGAATTTTAAAAATGGATCTTTCACTTAAGCTACATAAAATTGAGATGCCTCGTGCAATTCATTGAGACCTTCAGTGGCAGCTGTGATTTGAAAACAAAGCAAAACAAAACCATTTTCCTCCACTGCTCTTTGCTGTTAGACAGCACAAAACATGTGAATTCCACGAGCCAAGTTCACCCCCGCAAAGCCCATCTGTGACAGTGCTGATGAGCTTGGCCTTGTTGATGCTTCTAGAAATAGCCTCCAGCCCCAAAATAGCCTCGTACACACACCAACACCATTTCCTCATCGTGAAGTGGGGGGATGAGGCAGGCAAGGGAACCTGTGGCAGCTTGTGACTGATAACAGATTTGAGGACGGTCCAATTTTCTATAAATACAGCTGAAAAAGGCAGAGCGTACCTCCTGTCCCTCTCTGTGTTCGTATTTTCCCTTCCCCTGTCTCAGCTGAATTTTCCTACCACCTTCCTGAGAACACTTCCCGATTTCACACCACAGACATCCCGCACTTTTATCTGACCAACGCTTCCTACGCTGCAAGGCCTTCCGCCCTCCTCCTCCAGAGCTGCTTCTATGTTTCCCCTATCTTTGATATCTTAACAATAAATGAAAAACCACCTTTCCTGTGCTTGGCACTTGCATGCTGTCGACTTTTTTGTTTCCCCCTCCCCTCTCACTAAGCAGCAAGTGCAGGCCATTTCATGCCTGGGTTAGCCAACAGCCTGCTTTGCGAGCAGTAGCAATGGAGGTGGACAGACTCGTTGCTCCCAAACCAAGGGCAGGAGGGCCATCATGCTCAGAGGGAGTTGACGTGGTGCCAATAGCTGCTCCTGCACTGTAGGGATCCTTTCAGACATGCATCAGTGGAGGCACACAGCAAAAGGGACTGTCCCCTGCTAGAAGACAGAAGGTCACAGTCAATTTGGTCTCCCTCCGAGCCACATGCCGCTGTCCTTGGATCGCCTCCTCCTCCGCAACCACTGGGGAATTCCCAGAGCTCAAGCCAAGGCCAGCTGAAGGCGAGAGATGTTGTTTGTGTTGACTTCAGCAGCCTTGGAAAGGGCTTCCTACAAGAAGAGTTTCCTGGAAAGCCAGCACTGATGGACAGAGAGATGCTTAGTCAGGAGACATGCTGCTGCCAGCCAGGTAAGGTGTAACCTTCATGCTGTCTCTTTCTTCTACAGAGAGCTTTAGCCAGTGGTGGTGATCAGCCACACCTTATCATGTTATTGCCCTATTTCAACTTTTTATTTTGCCACTCAGTAACAGACAAACTCCTTAGAAATCCAGCTATGTATGGTGCTTATTGGAGCCATGAGTGTGCCCAGCCTAGCAAACAGGAGAAAGGGCATGTCCTCCAGTGCAGGCAGCTCATGAGCACCCAGAACCCATTTTGCTGGGCTAATGAACACCAACTGAAGATGGAAGAACAACGTTCAAATACGCTGGAAGTCAGCCTAATGCCAAGGCTAAGGTGGTACATAAAGGTCTGGTAGGTGACTCAGCATTTGGGTCTCTGAGCTTTGGTGGCCTGTAGATGAGCTTTGCTCTACTTTTGTTCTACACCATCAGAAAGGGCCTGATTTTTTGAAACAGCACCCACATCAGAAGGCTGAAGCACTCCAAACAATTCAGCTCTGATTTAAAGAGAGGCCATGTAACCTCAGCTTCAGCAAAAGTCTTTACAGAGGCATTTGGCCAGTGCGCTTCAGCAGAAGCTTTGGGAAGATCTTCTGACACATGAGAGAGCAGAGGAAGTTGCCAGGAAAACTAGATTGAGAAGCAGCAAAGCATATTTATGGACACCCTGCAAATAGGCCATCTTAATTCTCTGTGATTGTATCGGAGCCACTGATGGACAAATGCCCTGCGTCTGATGTAAAAATAAGAAAGCGAGGATTAGTTTGAGAACTATTAAATTTTGTTTCAGCCACATTTTATTGGTATCAGATGCAGCCAGGGATATACTGCCCTACCTCCAAGTGGCCAAAGATAACATGCAAAGCTTTGCTAGCAAGGACGACTACCAGAGCTGAGGGAGTGATGAGGAGGATGTGCAGCATCGTGTGCTTAACCAGCAGCGAACACTAAATGCTGTCCCATTACCTGGCCCTCACAGTCTGTCCTCTTGAGTAGATGCAGTTTCTCCACCCTACAATTCATAAGTGACTCTCATCATCAGATACTGTTTGGCTGCACACAGCACGGTTTCTTTTAGCACACTTTGGGTAAAAGCTGAAAGCATCCTTTGCTTGCTAGCCATTTTTTATTTGAAACCAGGAAAGCAGAAGCTTCTGCAAATTTTCACGAGATAACATCGGACAACGATGCGCTGGTGAGGGAAACCTGATTGCTTGAGTTACAGCAGCTCTGTATTTATCATTACAGATAAAGCACAATGTTGAGAAGAGTTTAAAGCCATGACAGCCCAGAAAAAATACTGGGTATTTAATTTGTGTTTTACCTTGTTGCTTTTTTTCTTAAAGGGAAAGGACAGGAAAAAAAAACACCTTTTTGTAGTGTTCCTTTTGGACAGGATTTTAACCCACCTTGCATCACTAGGAAAAACTGGTTAGTGATCAGAAAAAGGAATAACAAAGTGGCTAGTTTGCTAATTCTAATAGCCCTGCAGCATTAGAGCATGATCAAGCAAACCTAAGCTGTCCTTGTTTAGTACTTGTGAGGTAACAGTTACGGAGACACTTTAGGAGTAGGACACTTGCCTGCCCGTTGTCCCATCAGGTAATTTAAGTGTACGCTGCCAAGCAGGCCAAGACCTTTGCATGGAAGAGACATAGCTAGGACCAGATGACTCCTCCCTGTTTGATGCCTCACATTGGGAGCTGAGGAAGGTTGAGCTGGAGCACCACTGACTCCATCCTAACCAAGAGGACTGTGCCCCTAACAGCGGGGAAAACAAAAAAACCACATAGCATTTGTTGGGCCTGCCACGGTGGTGCAACTTAATTGCCAGCTATCCGGCCACTGAGACACAGTAAGGATTTAAGAGGATTTATATATGATAATATTTTATGTATCGGCAATATCATATTATGAAAAGCTTATATGCAAATATAGATATTGCCTATATATTCATATTCATATATAGAATCATAAAGATTTCTCCTAACCAAAACAATTCTAAGGCCATAAAGTCAAACCATTAACCCAGCACTACCAGGTTACCACTGAACCATGTTCCTCAGCACCACATCTACACATCTTTTAAATATCTCCAGTGATGGTGACTCCAACTATATGTATATATATAGACACACACACAGATATGCAGAAGCAACACATTAAACAAAAAGGACTGAAGGAAAACATTATGCAGCTGCAAGCCTCAAACTCAGGAGTGTGACAAGAGCATGCAGCAAAGGGAGGTCCTGTCTTGGTGGTGCCTGTCAGCAAACTCAGACCGACCGACCAGCCCAGCCAGCCAAAGAGTTCGAGAATAGGAGCCCCCACTGGATGAACCTTGCTCAGCTCCCAGCAGGTCCATCAATTTTATGCCTGGATCACATGAGCAAAGACCTTTAAGGAGGGACTTGTAGAGAGACAGCATGAGAAGTTCTTCAAGTTCTTGGGCAGGCGGCTGCAGAAAGCAGCTTGGCAGGCAACCTGGCTAAGCATGACAGCCATGATCCACACCCACATAGAGGGGAGGTTGCTCTTGGCTTCCCAGCACCATGCCAGAGATGACAACAACGTGAAGCTCAGCCTGTAGGAGCCTTTCAAGCAAAACCAACTCCAAACTCTTCTCTCCTCTAATAAATTTTCGCTCATGGTGAGAATCACTAGAGAGTTTAGTTCTTTTTTCCAATGCACGAAAAGCAACCGTCCAGCCCAGTGCCTGTGTAATATCCATCAATACCAAAACAAATGAAGAACAAAAATAAAGCTGAACTCCCCCAGGAATGGGCTGCAGGAATCTTTGGGAACACCATGTTGTCATGCACAGCACACCAGGAAAGTCCTGCTAATTCAAAGACAATGAACATGTCAAAATCCTGAAGACAGGACTCCACCTCTCCAGTGTCAAGGCTGCATTCAGGACACACAGTTTCTTAAGTACTGGTTGAAAATAAGTTATAACACGCTGAAATAAGCAAGACTTTTTCAAGAAAACATTTCAGTCCTTATAGGCCCCTTTTAAGAAAGATGGGGACCTTTTTAGCAACCTTTTTAGTAGTGCCTGTTGTGATAGGACAGGGGGTGATGGTTTTAAACTAAAAGAGGGGAGATTGAGACCAGATATAAGGGAGAAATTTTTTACAGTGAGAGTAGTGAAACACTGGCCCAGGTTGCACAGAGAGGTGGTTGATGCCCCATCCCTGGAACCATTCCATGTCAGGTTGGACGGAGCTCTGAACAACCTGCTCTAGTTGCACATGTCCCTGCTCCCTGCAGGAGGGTTGGACTAGATGGTCTTGAAAGGTCCCTTCCAACCCAAAGCATCCTATGACTGTGATCCTAAACAGATTTTCAGAGTAAACAGATCATGGGTAAAAAAACCAAAAAAACCAACAAATTAAAATAAACAAAATAACAAAGAAAATCTACTCTGCATTTTGTATCTTGTTCTTCTGGGCCAAAGCTTTCCAGGTGGTAGCGTATATCAACTAAATTTATACCTTGAAAAGCCTCAGAAGCTGTATTTTATTGCCACCAGAGACAGTCAGATGTATATTCAGCCAATGCTGTCCATCAGAGCTGTAACAGGTTGACAGATATCCCTGCCTCATGGGTACTGGACCCACATGTCAGCTTTACAGAATAATGGAGAAATATAATTGGAAACCCGGTGAGCAAGACAGTAAGTAACACCAAGAGACTCAGATTGATGGCAAAGACACCTTTCTTCTCCCCATGCCACCTCCGTTGACTTTCACGAGATCGCTCACTGCCATCTTCACCTCTCAGCAAGTTATCAGTTCATATGATCACCTCCTAAAACACAAAGACCTGAGGGGACTATTAGCACCAGTGAGAGTGAATATCCTCTGGCATCTTTTGATATCACAGGTTTTGGTTCTTAGTGCAGGCAGCTCATCCCTGGATGATGCACCATTGCCCTGGTGTCATCTCAACACAACAAAGTCCACCAGGTTGTGTATACTAGTCGCAGGCCAAGTTACTGGCTCCCAGCAGCTTATTGTCTTATTAAAATAACACCCTTTTATCATCCAGGCCCTAAACACCTCTCTGGAGCATGTGTTAAAGATCTGAATACCCAAGGGTTTCTTCAATGGAAGAAGAACCCATGCTTCTCACAGGAGCTAGGCTGAGAAGGCCGATAATCATCTCATGATCACAGATTACTTTTCATAAGGACCATTTATGAGGTAACAGTTGGCATGCGGAAAGCATTTCGTTTCGCCAGCAGCTTAGTGAAAAACGAAACATCGTGAACCCTAAAAAGGAGCCGTGAATCAAAGGCTGCATTCTTCTCTCCCACAGTGACCCCTTTGTTTAGTTCTACCCAAAAGTTTCATTACGAAAGTCTGATACAGGAGCCTTATTAAATTGTGATTAAATGACGTGTCCGCGTAGAAGTCTGCGCGTTCTGCCGTTGATGTGGGCTGGCTTGCTTAGACATTTAAAACATACGGGTTTATGAAATAGCTGTAATATCTTTTCCCATGATTGCTGAGGAACGGAGGGTCTTTGCTCCTGCTCTAGCCATACCTGGCCTCGCTCCAGAGGATAACATTTTCATTAAAAGTGCATTAGGTGCACAATTCACCACGCAGCCATCCTGACGAAGCGCCTGATCCAAAGCCTGTTGACCTGGCTCAGAAGCCTTAATGGGCTTTGGTGAACTTTGCTGGCCTCTATGAAAACAGAATCACCCATCACTAGAGTTATTTTGAGCTGCTTTTACCATCAGCTGGATCCAGTTTGTTCCCGCTACTTCCCTCAAACTCTTCCTATGTTTCGGGATTTAAATAAAGTAGCACAAGCTGAATGCTGGCTCAGGCCAGATAATTGCCAATTACTCTAATAGAGAAGCAGGGCTGACACTTGGACAGTTGGGACACCTAAGAAAGGGTTAAACAGTAGAAAGTCAATCCCAGTGACCTCCTCACCATTTCTGACCAAATGTGAGTTCTGAGGCCCCAGCGAGCTCGCAGAAGTGATGCATCTTTCCCTTCAGATGACTCACTTTTAAATAGTGCCCAGTGATTTACGCACAGAAAAATGTATTAATAAATACGGAAATGCACAAATTTCTACGTTTTAAGGCCAGGGGAACCGTCACAAATGTTCAATCTGACCCTCTGGAGACTGCAGCCTCACCCAGCAACTGCTGCCTGAAACACATGGCTTCTGTTGGGGTGAAAGCATCCAAACAGCACCGTGGAATGCTTTAAAATACTTTCTTCTCATGTTTGTCAGGAGGGATGTTGTGAAAACAGCATTCCCCCCTCTTTCTGCTGTTGCAGAAAGTCTAAGTCAGGGCAGGGATGTCAACATATTATTATTTTAAAAAAATATCTATCCCTTAGTGATGTACTGTTTCCATCTTCGGAGCTGTGCAGCAGAGGGGGTTGAGGCAAAGCTGGCTGGAAGCTCCTAGTCCATCCCACACTGTCAGAGGCAGCCCCACCAGCCTGTCTCACCCAGCTGTACTCATCAATCCCACAGAACCCCCCCCACTCCAAATCAACATGATACTGCCATACTGTAGCTGGTTCACCAAGCCACAGTTTCACATCATCTACAGCTTCCTGTAGGCAGCAGATAGTAGATCAAGCTACCCACAAAAGGTGGCAGAGGATGACTAGAAGCTTTCATGGCAATATGGGTTATATCTGGGAGATGCCGGCAGCCTTCTGGCTGAGTCAGCAAGAATTCTCTATGGGGCAGCACGTATCATGGGCTGGCCTCCTTGCAACCCCAGAATCAGAGGGCTGGATCACAGAGGCACCGTCCAGCAAAGGCAATTTAAATCATGCTTTACAAAGTACAAATGCGTGTAAATATTTGTGTAAGATAAGATCGGTGAGCAGCCTAGCAATATTTCAAAGAGCTGAGCGAGGGGAAACCCCAAATTATATGTTGGAGAAAAATAAAAATAGGAAATCTTGCAATGTGTTTATGTTAGGGTAACATTTGCTCTGGAGTGGGATTCTGTCAATGGATGTCCTGCACATGGAACAGGCAGTGGAAATAATGAGGGCAGGGCATGAGAAGGGATTTATCTGAAGATCAGACCGGAATCTCATGAGGGACTCCTAATCAAGCCAGTCACCAGCCACAGGACATCAAAAGGCTTTTGGGAAAGGCTGGTGGAGCTGTCAGGTTGACATATGCAGGCACAGGCAGCTGATGGCTAAGTCGTATTTTATTCAGAGCAAACACACAGGGAACATCTCTGAGATAATCATCTCAATTTAGGAGGCAAACTTTGTTATCTGGAGTAGCTGCAACGCTTTCTGACCAGGATACGTTCCAGAGTCTCTCCTTTTAAATTATCAGTTTTGATTAATACTTACATCCCAGGGTCACAACAGTGTGGACATCATCCTGAACTGGGGATTTGCAGAAGTTGTGTACCATCCGGCCACCCCCAGCAGGCAAACATTGCTAATGCTGAATCCGTGATGCTTCCACACAAAAGCAGAAAGAGCAGTTTAAAAAGTCTGTACTTTTTTTATAAGTAGGAAGCAGGCAATGCCAGTCCCTCAGACGGTTTAGCCCAGGAGCATGAACAGCAACTCTCAGCTTTCCATAACACCTGCCACACAACGCCCCATTTCCCAGGGATGACCACACTGCAGCATCAGATGATTATAAAAAGCACTACCTCATTTTACGAAGACTTTGTACCCCTCAGTTGTATTTTTCATCACAAAACGGATCCTCAGCATCTCATAATCACTTTGTCTAACACTACAGGAGACAGTGTAGCTTCTTCTGCCACAGGCACCTCCATCTTCACACGAGGAGAAAAACCATCCACCCCTTCCCTAGCACTTGGAATTCAAACCTCACACAGACAACATGAGGAGGTAGACAATTACAGTACAACGAGTTCAGCTTTCTAATTGTAGCCATCAGATTTGAAAACATCGGGCTATATGACTCGGGCAAGGAATGAGAGTTTGAGCAAGCAACCGTGCTCTAGAAAAACCACTGCCTCCCTCACTCCACAGCCTCACTTCTTCTCCCCAGATGCTTCGCATTTCCCCTTTCCTCTGCCAGGTGCTTTTAGCACATCAATGCTCAAAATTTCAGCATGATCTAGGATCCCAGCCTGCTTTTAAATAAACTACCGCAGATCCGTCTCTATGAAAGACGTTTCTTGCCAGAAATATTATCTAATTTGTAAGCATTTTATGATTTTCTAAGAGTCATAAAGCATGGTATTAGGAAACAAATGGCCAACGGAAAAGAGCCCTTCTGGTAGCCAAAGCGACCATGTAATTGATTTTTATGAACAGCATCTGAAGAAATGAGTCACAACCCATATGGCTATTTTGGAATCTAGATATACATCGTGTTTTAAGCCTCTCAGAAGATGTATCCAAGTTTTCTGTATATAATCAATGGTGATTAGACAAGCATATGAATCATTACAGTTCCTAAGGCTGAGCACATGTTTGAAGGGTGAAGGATTCACACATTTTTGCTCTATAAATACTCATCCAAGATTGTCCAGAGCATGAGAAACTCAGATGGTAGAAAGCAAAAAGGTATCACAGAACAAACTGCAGACTCATTACAGAATCAAAGGCCTCCTCCCTTAGATGGGTGTAAATATTATTAACTTAGGACACTGTTCAAACTGCAGCTGAAGTCAGACGGAAAAACTTTAACCTCTAAGGCAGACTGTGTATCCTCTTTCTCCATGGCTTTAACCATTTTCTCATGGCTTGGCCCCAGCCGGTGAGGAGGTTAGGTTACACATTTGCTCACTCAACTGCAATGTGGTACAAGTAACACCCACACAGTTCACATGTGCACACTCTTCCCATGGACATCTGGGCTTTCCAGTGGTGCAGAAACAACTCTCCCATGGGCCAGCATTTGCACAGTCACATACAAGCACACCTCACATATAACACACACTACACCAACTTTCTCCTGGGTGCTGCGAGCAGCTCCACCATTTCAGCCTGCACTACCTTCTCCTGTGCCAGAAGATTCTCAATTGTTCAGTATCAGCATAGGGTTGTACCCTGCATCTCCTGAAAGATGCTGACAGCCCTGTTTGCAATTGCTCAAGGACTTTCATTATCATCTTCCAACTGATCCAACAGCAGTGCTAGGAATTCTGTTTACAATGACAGTAGTTGTAACAGGTATGAAACTGTGGGCAACTCAATCCCTGCAAGTGTGAGCGCTAAATTATGTTGCTTTGCACTCCAGCCTCAGGTGCTGGTCCACACTACACTTCCTCAGCTCATGACATGCATCATCAGAGCATATACATATCATGGAGTATCTTCATATCATAGAATGGTTTTGGTTGGAAGGGACCTCAAAGATCATCTCGTTCCAACGCCCCTGCCATGGGCAGGGACACCTCCCACTAGACCAGGTTGCTCAAGGCCCTGTCCAGCCTGGCCTTGAACACTTCCAAGGAGGGGGCATCCACAACTTCCCTGGGCAACCCGTTCCAGTGTCTCACTGCCCTATTTCTGTAAAGAGATTCTTCCCAACACCTAGTCTAAATGTACCCTCTTCCAGCTCAAAGCTGTTACCCCTCATCCTATCTCTACAAGACCCCAAGCATCACGGAGCACCTACATCTCATGGACCATACCAGTTTTCAAGGACTCTGTGGGAAAAATGTCTCCCAGTACAGAATAGCCTTTTTGTTACCATAGAAATCTTGACCAAATAAATATTTGGCAAGTTCATTTGCTGTGGAGGAAAAAAAATAAATCATAAACCAGGATTTTTCCATGATGCTTCGTGCATTGTATCTCAAATACATTTCTTTCCATCCATCAGACTTCCACGCAGCCACAATTTCCAGCACCCAGATTAGCTGCCCACAAAGACTAGGGATGTTTGGCCTAGACTGCAAATTTGTATGTTCAATAAACTTTTAGAACCAGAAGAGACTTATTATAGTCCCATCCAGCTTCCTGTGAAACACAAACCAAACAGTCTCAGCTGATAATTTCTGCATCAAGCCCCATGATTTCTGCTTGAACTGGCACCAGACATACTCCCAACGTCCTACAGCTCCTGTATTATCTACCTTACAGGTCTGTATTTCGCCAGGTACCACAAAGGAGAGAAGGAGGCTACAGTCCCTCTTGCTGCCTATTTGCCCTGATAAATGAACAAGCGAACTAAGTGCTGGCAGTATTTTTCAAAGCTGTCTAGTGTTGGAGGCAAGTAAAGCCTCTGCATTCCTTGGAAAGAGATGATCAGGTGATAGAGAATAGATCAGGATCCATAAGCTGTTCTACAGGTTTGACTTCACAACACTAGCCTGCATTCAGATCCTGTTTTAAATAGAAGCTGAAAGATTAACGTCGGCTCCTAGAGCAAGCCTGTGGTAAAGAAACCCTTGCCTATAGTTTGACAGGAGCACTAATGGGGTCTTTTAAGAGGACTGCCAAGGGAAGTCTCCAAGACAGCCGAAAACTTTGAGGTTAAAATTGGAAAGGAAGACAAACTTATCCTCATGTTCATGTTACAGCACATGACGAACTATTCCAGAAGGGATTCTTACGGGGATGCTAAAAGACATTTTATGGAGAACTGGAGTCATTCATCTCAAAGAAGGATGAAAGAGCAACGTATTACCTAGGAGGAAACAGAGAAAGATAATATTTTGCCCTCAATTTTATTGTGTTTCCAAGGCAATTTAGTCAGATAAAATTTGCAAAGCCATTTGAAGATGAAAAGGCCTGTACAATAACCAGATCCAGAGCATCGTGATTTAAGGAAATATTATGCCAGTTGCGGCGAAAGCAGAAGTTTTCACATTTAAGTTATTTCATATTATGAAACCTACCAAGATCCACATTCTTCCACTGGGAGATTTCCCAGATTTCCCACCCACATAGAGTCTGAAATCTCTATATAAGGAGGTTTTCCCCACTTCTCAGATCAAAGCAACCTTCCCCAAGTTGGCAGCTCAGCTAGAAATAGGGCTGACAGCTCTCCACATGCAGTTGAGCATCTTTAGCCTTGACTTTAGTCCCTCCGTTAACCATTACAGCAACAAATAGATGCTTTGCAGTCTACTCTTGCTGTTCTTCGACTAATTGCTTTTGGAGATCATAGACACACAAGTCCTTCAGAGCACATGGAGGAGGATTTTCTCTCTTGAATACTGGGAGCATCTACCTGGTTGGTTCCCCTGCTAGTAGAGATGATTAAATCACCTCTCCAACACAGGTTGGTGCCCTCTGCCAATGTGGGGATGGGGGTTTCTGTCCCCTCCAGTGTAGCAGGAGCCTCCATGGTTCCAGGAACCATGCTGAATGCAGCCAAACCCAGTCTCGCAGCCTTGGAACTTCTCCCACGCCAAGAACAACAGTAAATAACCTGTTCTCAACCAAGAAGCACGAGAGTTTCCAAGCTCAGCTGGGGCCTTTTCCTTTTTTTTTTTTTTTGCCTGAAAAAAGCCAAGACGCTCCGAGATGCCTTGGAAATAGAGTACAGCAAGTGGTGCTGAAGGGGGTATTTGCAAGGAGCCCTGCCATGACCTCAGCTTTAAAAACACTTCAATCAGAGCAACTCAGAAGTCATGCCAATGCTAAATTATCCCCATGCAATACAAGAAAGGAAGCTAATCCCTGCTTCTTGATAATAATTAGCACAATGAGAAACACCTTTCTGACATGATGTAGCTCAGAGCCAAAGCCATGTCAGAAAACTTCTTCGAAGGAGTAGATGATGACAAAGTCTTGAGAGGTGCATTGCATTGCACCAGTGGTGTTCAAAGAAACAAAACTCCTGGCCTCCCTGGCTTAATCTGTCACATCTGGCCATCAGCCAGGATTCACCCCCTCATGGTTTTCGATATAGGCAGATATTTATTCTTCTTTCCAGTGGCCAGACACACTTGATCTTCTAGCTATTCCACCAAGGAAACAATCCCCCAGGTGATTATGTGCTACAAGACCCTACACAGTGACTCAGCCCTTGTGGCTTTTAGTGGAATGGACTTCACAGTAAGATTTTTAGGGGGAAACAAAAAATATTCTTAGTGAATATGACAGTGAATAGATGTGGCAGTGAAACTCCAGGCAGCTGCAGGTTTAACTACCCAGGCGATTTTCCCTGCACCTACCCTCACCCCCATGTCCGAACTGGTTCTTTTTAATGGAAAAGCCTTCACAGAAATAAAATTTTCCATGCGGATCATTTGGAGGGGTTGATTGGCGCTTTGCCACTGGCACCTGCAAGATGACAGGTGAGAGTTTCAACCACAATGCTGCCAAGCAATACCGGGGAAAGGATCGCACTAAAACAGAACCACCTCAGACTCAAAACCTCACTGTTGCTGTTCCTGGAAGGATTTCAGGCTAGGAATCTGGAGTTTCATCAGCATCAATCCTTCTCAAGGTATGAGGCAGTGGAATGCTGCATTTCCACTAGGATGCCTTGATTGCCTCTGACCCATTAAACTGGTAAAGAACAGCAGGATCAGAAGATTTAAAAGGTCCTGGCAAGATCCAGGAAGGCTTTTTCATGCGCAAAAAGCCCCAGGTGGCAATGACACCCTATATCTCACTAAGGCACAAATGCCACCTGCCCCCATAGCCAGAGCAAAGGATGCTTCTTTAGCCCTGCTTTCCCAAGCGCATGCAGTGAGCAGGGTGTACTTGTAAGGAAATTTAGAAATCCTACAAAAAAGAAAAAAGAAATAAATTCCGTTCAGAAACTTTTCTGCTCTGTGGAGATAAGATGAGAAAGAGCAAATCGCTTGTGACAGATGGCAGGGGTGGTGGGGAACGCTCTAATGGGAAGCACACATATCCCAGGAGGATGAAAGCAGAAAAACACTTATAAAAAACCAACCGCATGTCTCACTGAGCTGCTTCACTGTGGTTCCTTTATAAAATATATAGTCATTCAAAGGCAAACCTTGATTTCTGTCATGAGCCCAGTATCAGACAAGTACTGGGAGCTGGTGTTAAAGATACAGTCAGTCTATATGTACCCACATGTATATTGAACCCAGATTTATGTAGTCAGTGCTATAGAGGAAACCAGGCACTCTTTATATTTATTATTAAATACTGAATTCAGTGCATCAGCAGCATAAACTGCAGCAAGTTTACAAGCAAGGTGCTGATCGCGCTGCAGCTTGACACTGCAGCCGCATGCATTATTTCTTTTTAGAGCTACTACAACTGGGGCAAAAGGCAGTATTTTCTTTCTTTCCTTCTCTTTCCCGGTGGTGCCTAAAATCAGCATTATTACAGGAGTGCTGCCTTTCAGCAGCGATCAGATTTCACTTTCAGATCCAGCCTTAATCCTTGGTCATGGAGGGGTGCGCAGTTTTGATGGAAACTCCTTCCCAAGCTGGCATGCCGGCTGCTCCACCCCCAGCCTGGCCATTCCCACTGCTCTACCAGGCGATTCATTCCATTTTGGCTTCCTTCACCTTGTATTCTCCAGGTATGCAACCTGTTCAAATTAGTTTACCTCAGGAAATATCAATACCAGTGCCTGGGCAACTACGCCTTGCAATGGAGGTGGACATTTACTTGAGTAACTGAACATAAGACAGGACCAAAGATCGGTAATGAGAGCACCATGAAGTGAGACCTCCTCAGTTCTCTGCAGTCTGTGGGCTCTTCAGGGCAGCGCTTAGGCAAAGGCTTAGCTTTAAGCAACCCTTAATCTCATTTACTTTATGAAGCCAAACTACAGGATAAAAAACTCTGAATGGAATAATCCCACCAAACACTGGTGAAAGATCAGAAGGCACAGGTAGGACCTCCAAAATCTACACAGCCCAATAGCACAGTGCTAAGGTACCCCAGCAAGCTCCAAGAGTGTTAACAGGACACACAAAACCACAACAGTCTGGCATTATATTTGAGTTAAAGACAAAGACATCCATCTCACATCTCAAAGCTAGTAGTTATCTTGTGCAGATTTCCACCCCAGCATGACATACTGCTTCTGGTACCAGCAAGTTGGCAGAGATTCTCAGCATCCTTCCAGGCGCTTCCCATCTCCTTACCAGAGGTAATCCTGGAAAGCACTTTTGAGTTTTATTAGAGTACACATAGAATAATGTGAATTTATTGTTTGTATCTTCCAACACAAATACATCTAGTATCTGCTCTCAGGATGTGAAGGCGTCCCACTAGGCTGTTAGATAGAAAACTCTATCAAAAAATCCTGTGAGGAGAATATTGTGTTCCAGCCCTCAGTGGTACAAAGGACCGGTTTCATTTCTGAGATGCAGCCCACTGCTTTATAATAGCGCACGCTGGTTTTAGGGGATGGTCCAGAGGAAAACATGCAGAACACTTATCAGCTGAAACCACAGGTAGCACACAGGGAAGCAGATTAAGGGAATAACATGTTTTGCGCAGGCAGCCATGCCCCATGCACGCGTGTAAAGCCCAAGGGACAGTTAACCTGGAGTACAGCTGCTCAGGTTTAGTGCTACAGACCCACTGAAAGATTTATCTCTAAATCTCAAACAGGCAGGAGTTTGGGAGGGATTCAAGGAAAACAGTAGTGGGTCCCCTTTCACTTAGCATCTTGAGCAAGTCTGGGCAGAAGGGAAATTTCAGCATGAAACAACTACAGGTAGGAGTTGCTAATTTCTTGAATGAAGTTCAGATTGTGGGAGGTCAGTAGTAAATCATGTCACACACCCCCCATGACACATGTAGCCCAGTCCAGACAGAGTGCCCATGAACCCTGAGCTGGCAGCAGGCACCAAAACCAAAAAAGCTTTCGAATCATTAGAGTCAGGAGGTGATGGAACCACCTTCCACTCTGGAAACTGGGGTTAATAACACAAGTATTATTATAACTATATAACGGGTCTTGACTGATTTATAAAAAAGGATCCAAGATGTGGACTTCTCCAGCAGCTGAGGACAGTGATCCAGGACACCTTTCCATTCAAACATCCAAACATCTGTGCTACTCACAGCAAAACATTTGGGGGTTAAATGTTTGCTGGACCAGCTCCAAACTGTTGTCCTAAACAATTTCTGCGATCCCCACTCTAACTCATTGCTCTTTTTCGTTATGTCTAAGTTTTCCATCTCTGGGTGTGCCTTACCATCGTGAAATCTGAGTCTGCCACTTAATTAATACCATAACTGCACGCTATAATCGCTTGCCCTGTGCCGAGTACCATCCGCACACTCCGAGGTATTTGTTGCTGCAACAAGGGAATACAAAGCTTTACATACAGGAGATGGAAAAGGTTAAAGTCAATGTTTTGGCTGGTGAAAATATTTATGGAAAGAACTCGTGAATTAGTGAGCTGTATTCATTCCACTGACATTTCCTAACTGCGTTAACCTTTTCTGTTTCTTGCGGTTGGCTCCTGTTTAATATGTTCTAATTATATGAGGACCAGGAAGCAACTGAATGGCCGAGATTAAAGTTAAACAACAGCCATAAATACTGCAGGACAGATTCTCAGCACAGAGTCTATAGATTTACACCTCCAAGTTCAATGTCTCGCAGATGAGACACATAAGGCTATCCACGCACACAGGCAAAGCTCAGTTTCTTGCCCGCTTACTCATTTAAGGGCAGAATGTGTCCCTTTGATGGCGCCACATCGACGTTTCATTGCTCGTGTAGTAAAGCACATTAGTTCACTCAGAGGGTTCACAAAGGACAAATAGCTTCTGCAAAAATCACTGTTTCCTCTGCTCTTTGTACAATGAGAAAGGCAGGAAAGGAAAAAGGGATTCGAAAGCCTCCAGTTAATGACGGGCAGATGTTCTCGGTGGCTTCGGCCAACCTTCAGCCCTGATCAGGTACTACTGCCTGCACTGCGTGCAGTAACAGCAATTCCATCTAACATCAGGCAGTCACTCAGTGGTGATTTATGAGCTCAGCAATATCTGTTACAAAACAGACAAGATTGGAATTAACTTTCTCCCAGCGAAATGTTACATCACAAGCGAATGCAGACAATTGCAAAATTCAGATCCACAAGTGGAAGATGTTAACAATCTGTTCTAGTTCAGCGTGATGCACGGAAACACCAGATGGCTGCTCCACTGTTCACCATCGCCAAAAGTGGATGGAAGAAGCTCATGTATGCAAGTTGCCCCTTTTAACAGAATACAGTCATAGCTGGTGAACAAGGGAGTACCAGCAATCTGCTGACACGTCAAAAATTTACCAGATTAAAGCTAGCTGGTGATGCTGACCTGTAGAGCAACTGCACCTCTGCTGAAGAATTAGATGTAGCTTTGGTGCAAGACATGCAGCCATCCACTTTGGGAGTTAAGAATGAAAATACCAGCTACACCGACACTTACATGTGGCTGAGGTGCTTTCAATCCACAGTCCTGATCATGCTGCCATCTGTATCTTCGTGTCTGCTTCCTTCGGTTACCATGGGATAGTACTCAAGATGCTTACAAGTTAAGCAAGAGGTCTAATGAGATTACACAGGCCACTTTGGATCTAGCAACCTCCTGCCTCCTCACAGACAAAGCAGAGATCCATGTATAGCAATAAGGAAAAAGGGCATCATCTTTTATCTGTTTCCCCATGTATATGAATACCCTCCCAGGTCTTTGCTCCCCTCTTTGTCCATGGTCCACGTGATTGCTCAATACACCCAATTGTTGTCTTGTATCACAGCTTCTGATACGATGCAGCAAAGGGGTTGATGCACGTGGTTATAATTAAATCTGTGCATAAGCACTTTGCTGAACTACAATCGTTTCCTGAGGTAGGGGCCATCTTTTCCTATAAGATGCCTCACACAGTCGGTTTGACCCCGACTGGCCTTCTCCATCCCACTAAGATAAAAAATAAATAACTAGGAGTAGTAATAATAAATGGTGTCACCCTGGTAGAAGTTTATTCCCTTTGCGCTTCCAAGAACAGTGCACAAACTTCAAGGAGGGATGTTGCTGTCTCCTACCATCAACAACACCAAAAACAAACAGAATTTAAGTGAAAGAGTCAAGTTTCAGGCAGCATAAATTCAACCACAGCAAATATTTTGTGTGGATGCGGTATAGTTTAGACTCCAACATGTTTCCTTATGGTCTCTCTACTTCCTCAAAAAATATCAACCATAATCACTCTACAACAGCCAAGCCTAACACAGCATATCAGTTCAATAAACATCTCTATTCCGCTGTTGCTTAAGGGGCAAAAAGAATCCTGGTAGGTCTGCAAAGGATTTTTTTTTTTTTTTTTTTTACAAGAAACCTC
>WEIS01000270.1:7220-18125 GCA_013389965.1 Todus mexicanus | reverse complement strand
TTTGACAGCAAACCTCTTGGCTGATCAGTTAAAAAAAAAATATATAAAAAAAATCACAGTGTGTGCCTTGCACAGCACTGGCAGAATCTATCAACAGTCCAAACCGTCTCTGCTTTATTTTCAATAATTCTGTTTCCTTCCCAATGCAGGTTTGTTTTGCTGGGGTTTTTTTAAAGTTATTTGATGCAGTGATCTTGGGTATATTTTGCAAATACAGACATGCAAATACATGTATGAGGCAACCCCTATTGTTTCACACAGAGAAGAGTTTCCCCTATGACTGGTAGTTTTGTGCTTTTTGGGAAAGCCTCCAACACTTGCCGCAGTTTCCCCATTTGTAAAGCCGGCGTCATTAGAGACTTGAAGCACTTAATAATTTAACACGCTTTGGGATAAATAGCATTACATTAGCACAGGTGCAAATAGCTTTCTAATTATTATTAATTTAATAATAGGATGCTGCTGGTACACACTAATTAGTTCTATACGAGGGGAGCAACACTAGAAATTTCAACAGCTGTCAGCTGCTGTCTTCTCACCATTGCTATGGAAAGCAAACAAACTGCAAGGGCAATTCATAATTATTATAAACACTCCCTAACCTAAACCACGCTGACATTTCTAACTCACAGTTGCATGCTTGCTCTTGTCTGTGGTGTCAGAAGGGGAGCAGAGCCAGCTGAAGAAAGGACAACCAACTATTAGAGAATTTGAGGGCCAAGCAATTAGTTTGGTTTTAACAAGCTGTTTTAATAAGCAGAAAGTGCTTCCCTCATCACTCTGACCAACCCATCCCACCTCTCACTCCATCACGTTGATCTCGTCTTGAGACAACACTTGGCTTTCCAGTATTTTCTGGAGTTTTCCTGCAAAGTAAGTGCTGTCCTGTTTGGAAAAGGCTTTGCCGTTTCTATCCACAGGGATTCATTCCCTGCCCCCACGCTAGAAGAAGGAAGGAGAGATCCAGTTGCCTGCGCCTGCTGCTGAGTCCCTCCGGGTTTTTCTCATAAACTCATTCCAAGAACATGGCTTAAGCTCTTAAGTGATATTCAAAGCCCTCAGCATGAGGTTTATGGCTTTCAACGTCTGCTGAGAATATAGTTGTAACTGACAAGCTCAGAGGCAGGTATTTGGATGCTCTTCCACAAATACATCCCTATAAAACAGATCTCAACTTTGACATTGACCAAGACTTAATTTAAAATGGTTTCGTAGAAGCAGTAGACCGACAAAAAAAAGGGAAAAAAAAAAAAAGCCCTACATGCAGAGAAAAGCCGACAGCGCTGAATCTGCAGCCAAATGCCAGTACTAGGACACACTGACTCTGCATTGAACTGTGTATCACTCACTGATTTTGACTTAAAATTTACATTTTGAATTTAAATTGCCAGCTCTACCATAGAGGAAATTCTTGTTTGCTATTTCTCTGACATTATGGTTTCATTTAGATTTCACACGATAATTCTAGTTTTGATCTGTGATACTTCCTGAATTACTACTTTGACTTCTGAGCAAACCCCCAGAGTTGATGAGCTCGGGGTGTGGGGTTCCAGAAGTTCTCCCAGGGGGATAACCTGTATCCCCCTGCATGTTGTATCCTCGACAGACAGATGTGCATTGTGCTGGGGGATACACAGAGAGGAGGCTGTCAGGGTCAGCCTGTGCCAGCCTCAAAATCGAGGTGACTCCATTTGTCATCCCCATCTGGCCAACATTTGTCAAAAAGGTTGCCCTCAACCTCCAGCTCCTCCAAGGCTCACCTGCACCTCTACATGGTACAGGTGAGCACCTTCACCCTCCTGCACTCATGGTCAAGCTGGGCTCAGACAAACCAGAAGGGCTGAGATGTGCTGCAAAGCTCTCTTGCTCTAGGTAATCAAGCCAATGGAAGTCAACCAAGATGACTGCTTAATTGGCCTCCTCCAATTGAGCAACCCTCCTCTCACCAAGTAACCCTTCCATCTATTGTACGGCCACTGCACACACACGCTGAAAAGCAAAATAAACCGCCCCATTCAGAAACTTTCATGTCTTTCATATTGCACTGTGTAGTTTGAACATCGTGTTCAAGACCTCCCATGCACGGAAAGTATGCTGAAGAAGACCATTTTCCCCCCACAGGTTGATTCCTATTTTGAGCAAAAAAGCTATATAACATCCTTTACCCAGGCAATCAGATGCGGTATGATCTTCTCACACTGTTACTAGGTCTCCATACCAGCATACAAGTTTGGCTTTCTAGCCAAGACCAGGTGGGAAAGTCCTGCTATTAAAACACCAACAGGAAGCTGTGGGGTCATTCAACATCTCTACCCTCACATAAAAGTTCTTCTTCCACTGACATGTAGCTGAGGGCGCTTGCTTGTCTTTCCCCAACCACGAACTGGACTGGATGTTAATTTGAAACGGAAAATGTAACCAAATGTGATGACAGTCTCCTAAAAAAAATAAAATAACCTTGATGTTGTAAACTCTTTTTAAGTACAAGAACCGCATGGTATAAACACTGCTGGCACTCGTAAAGCTTCAGTTGCCTTTAACAGCTTTTCTGTCAGCCTTGCATATCCTCAGTAAAGGACATTTTTTTATTTCAGTGTGATCACAGAGAAACATCTTTCTTGAATGGTGTTACCAAAACTAAGAACTAAAAATAAAATAAAAGCCTTACCTTGCTGTCTATCTTGCAAGCTGCCTTCAGAAACTCTCCTTCGTCTATCCAAGCTGGTACAGAGCCTTTGGGAACCAAACATCTTCCTTTCCAGGCCTTATATGAGCCAGGCAGTAGACCGACAAAAAAAAGGGGTGCTGCCCTGTGCCTTCAGTGCCAGCTGAAGCCATCAACACTGCAGCTGCCAAAAGCCTGGCAGGCATCAAGCAGTGCCTCCAGATCTCAGAACAGGCCTAGGAAAAATAACATGATTTATCTAAACCTTTTTTCAAGACTTCATGTCCTGTGTAAGATATCTCAAGGCTGACATTTCTTTACCTGCCATAGGGTGGAGTCGAACTTAACAATTTGCACCACCTGGAAATGCTGCTAAGCTTTTTAACCCTGGCCCTGCTTTAGAAATTGGGATCAAACAAATAAAGTTCAGCCACAGTTTATTGGACTGGAGAATTTGGATCTTCTGTTTTATCTGGGGCCATTTCCAGCATAACTAGGCACACAAGGGTCCTTTCATTTCAGTGTTGCACATCACCTGATCTTACTGGGCCAAACAATCCTTCTTAAAAAAAATAATCAGAAATACAGCAGGAGTAAAATGAAGAGAGATGATGCTGAGCGACATTCTCCTGTCAGGGACAGATCTTTCTGGGGCAGGATAATTAATCAGCCACAGTCTAAGTGGTTTCTGTCTTAAAGGACTTTCTTCTTCTCCTCCTACCATATCGTCTGCGGGTCAGAAATGCCAGCGTAGCATTATCATTCCGTCTTTGCATTTCAAATACTAGCTACCATGTTGATGAAGCAGACCTTTATTGAACTTCAAAGGCCCATAATTATATAGCCTTTCCTTGAGCTTTGATATTTTAATATTCAGCTGGTGAAATTATTATCTATTCTAGCCACAAAGCATTTATTTATTTTGCTTGCTTTATCTCTGTTATTTCTGCGGTGGTAAGAGGCTGAGGAAGAAGCCCCCCTGCTTATTGGCAGCAGCAGAAAGTGGGAATTGAATGTACCAGGACTTTTATCTCCAGTAGCTGAAGAAGGAAGTGTTTGAACTCCTTCTCGAACCCTAACGGGACTCAGAAACCTCTCCCCACAGCCAGTTCCTCTCATTTATGCTTTTCAAGAGCCAGCCAATTTTCTTTATATACGTTTCTCTGTGCCATAAGGGAACACAGGATAGCCCGAAGACACCATTCATGGCATGAATTTTTCCATCTGAAAAGGGCACTCTGTTTTCGAAAGCTCCAAAAAAAAAAATCCATTGCTTATGTTTGCTCAGCTCCAGCCTCACTGAGGTGGATGTACTTGCAAAAGGGGCAAAAATATTTTGTGTATACATCCAACCCATAGCGCAGCAAACAGAAATACACAGAGGTAGAGCACAGGCACCCTTGTTGGCTAACAAAACAAGGTGGTGTTTCATAGCTTTGCATCCCTCATGAGATAAAACCCCCATTAATGTCTTGTGCCCTTCTTCCATGGATTTTCAAACAACAGGACTGAGTTTCAAAATTCAGAGCAACACCTAGATTTCCTAAGCTCACCTCACAGGCCTGGCCCAGACCTTCAACAAAACTAAAGTGAAAAGTGCATTTACACTGCTAAGAGATTTCAAAATAGGGTGAAAATCCATTCTGTTCAGAGTATCTCTGCATCTCATTGAAACGTAGCAAGGAGTTGCTGGAAATCACATTGGAATGATGCTATTCAGAGATTACAGTGAGATTTCCGAAATAAATCCCCGTGGATGCACCTGAATCTCTCTCCTGGAGAAACAGACTGATGGTTGATCCTGTGCAGGCATTTCTCAAGAGTCACCACAAGCCCCCTCTCTCTCTATTGGGTCATTTCCAAACAATCCTGAAATCAAACCTGTGTTAGATGAGCTCAATATCAGCATATGGCTCTCATCAGATGATTTCCAACCCTTTTAGGAACGTGACTTAATTGCACTTCACAGCAGCCCCTGATGGGTTTCAGCAGTCTTTGCTCTGCTTTGCTGAGGAGGAAAAGTGTCTATGTCATCTTTCCAAACTTGCAAAGCGAAGCAGCAGAAGCGGTAGAATTACCATTGAGAGGTCTGAGCTCCTTGTCTCATGCTTCCTGTGACAGACTTCTCAAAAGCCAACTCCCTTAACAAAGTATTTCCTCACAAGGAGGGGGAAAAAAAGCTAACTAGTTGGAGTAGGACAGTAATGCTAAAACATTCCATAAAATTGCAACCCTTAAAAAAAATTTGAAATGATAGATTCTCACCATGGGGCTTTCCCAGCATTAAAACTGAAGAAGCTCTTGCTGCAACATATGGGGTGAGTGTTCAGGTCAGAAACCTATCTCATTCAGTCATGGGAGTCCAACACAATGACAGGGGGAAGGTATTAAAGAAGTGGGTAGAAGTCTCTATGAGAGATACATGGTTCCCCATGCATGGCCTTGCAAAGGCTCTGCATGTGGCTGGGTTTGCCACCTCCAGACACCTCCTGAGGCCAATCAAATCTGTTCCAGGGCTTGCCAGGAAATGCTGGTAAAAGGCATTTAAAAGGCAACGTGGACATGTTCTCTTCCTACTAAGCTATGCTGTTATGCCCACCCAGGGACCCATTTGTGAAGGTAAATGGCTGGAAGGTGTGCAGCCAGCGAGCAGCCACCAGCACCAGTGTCCCCAGCAGTGTTCAGGGCTGGTGACAAGAGCACAGCCCGGTGACAAGAGTCATCTGAACCCACGCTATTTCTGTGTGATGTCATGTGAGCCCCAGACCTCATCCCTGCTCCTTCAAACCCTCACAAGTATCTTGTTTTTCATCTCTGTTGTTGTTTACCCAGCATTTCCCAGTAACACAGCCACTGGTGAGCGTATTCCTGATGGGCTGCAGGAGCCTGGTTGTCTGTTTGCAGGATTAAATTGTTTATCTTCTTACATAGGCCATCAGGAAAGCTATGATCCTGTTTACATTGCAGTCAGAGTTGCCATATTCCAGAAACATTAGTGTCTGAAAAAAAATAGTGATGCACCGTCGGGGAGAATGGGAAGATTACGTGAAGTGGAAAGGTGACCAGGAGCCAAAACAACTCTCCCTTGAGCAATGGCTTGGCTTGATTCTTCAGCTCACGCTCAGCTGAGGGATGCTCAGCACAGGAAAGATACAAAAGCCTCTTAAAGCCAAATTTAGCATGTATTTATTTACCAGGAAATTCGGGAAGAAGGAACGGTGGAACCTCATATACCACATTCTTTTTGCAAATGAAAGAACTTGGGGTTTAGGTTTTTAGTAGGACTAGAAGATCTCGGGGGTTTACTTGCAAATTTTCACACAAGAATGACTTTGTGTTCAGCAATGTTAACGCCTGACTTTCAGGCCCTGAAAAGATGCAAAGGAAATGGAAATCTAAACGAGTAGCATATGCCATCCCTCGGCTCCACCAACAAAAATATTTGGCTTCCACTTGCAGCTACCCCAATCAAATAGAAGTTTGGGTTGCAGGAATGTAAGCTGAAATGAATGTTAAATTTACATTAGACATTTGTTAATTAGCCAGCAAATGAATCACCCCCACGGCCTGGCACGGTCCACACAATTTAAAGCAAACACTGTTGTGTCAAGTTAAACTGTTGCTCTGGAGTTGACTAAGCAGGAACATTCCAAAATGTAATTTATTAATACGATTTTCTCGTATTATTAAAAACATCAAGATTAAAATACCTTGGTGGGTATTTAGAAGCAGGGAAGTAGGACAGGGACTCAGGAGGTGTTTATTAAATCCATTTCCACCTATATACCCACTCTCCATGTGCTCTCCATTTCCCTTCAAGCAAAAGCCCTCTTTCACTGAGTGTCTATCCCTGTGGGTACCTCTTCAGTCAGCATGATTTGTTGGCTTAATCAATATTCAGGTTAAACTATAATTTCTTTTAGCAGGAAGGAACTCTGTCACCCTTCTCGGTGTGTTGTGCCAACACATTAAGGGACCAAAAAATTTTCCTAGGATGTTAAAGGAACATTTCTGAGACCATGCCTCAGTGGGGACTGGAATAGCTCGTAGAGCCGGAGGAGTTACAGCATGCACAAAGTCTTGGCTATTGAGTCTTCCTCTTCCTCCTGAAGTTGCTGACACCTTAAAAAAGGCTTTAGTAAATGTAGGATTAAGGAATCATTGTGGCCTCAGTTCCTGATCCCACATGGTTTCTCTGCTGGGTTTTCTCCACAGAGAACAGCCAAACAACGCAAATAGAGCTATTGGGGAGGTGGCTTTACTATGGACACTGAGACCCTGGTAAACTTGCTTGTGCACTAACATCTGAAATTCAAGTGCCCCAAGACCTTCAGAAAAGGATATCATTATTTTTTTCTCACTTCCTTTGAGCTTAGGCCAAAAGCCAAAGTCATAAATAGAAACAGTTATTCTGGGCTCAATATCACCTTTTGTGCAATGACAAAAATAATGTGTTGTTGAACTGTTTGGCACGACTGCCCGAGCATGTGACAAGAAGCTAATTACTTCTGAAGCCAAATCCACTCGAGAAAACAAGAATCCAACTTATAGCAAGTCATATTTTGCCAATTTTGCTGCTCCAAATGCATATTTTCTTCCTTTCTTCCTCTCTCTCCTAACATCCTCCCCTTCTTTCTCAAATACTAATGCACAGTTTGTAGCTGAACTTGCAGTCTCTACTGTCCTTCTCCCAGCCTTGCTCAGCTCGTGCGATAACCAAATCCTTCCTGCAGAGCTGAACTCTTTTTTCCACCATCACACAGTACATTAATTCACTCAACACATTTGTTTGCAGCTGTCTTCCATCACCAACCCCACACCCAGCTGCCTTCTCATAGGAGAGGGAAAAATTAATTTCCCACTAATGAAGGTATAAAGTAGGCAAATTTTTTTGTCCCTAGAAAATTTTTCTTTATTTTACTGGGAAAACAAGCAAACAAAAAAAACCAACAAAGCAAGAAAATGCTTTGGCTGCTGGTCTTAGGATGAGCGATCAAATCTGTGCTGCTTCAGAGAAGGAACAGCTTTCAGATTTATAAGCAAGTTTAGCCAAATCCAGAAGTGTCTTCTTAACGCAAGCTTGTCATTCCTATTTATGTGTAGTTCCAGGGTAGGTATAGCTACTGGTTTATTATGAATAATCATATTAACGGCTTCTTCCATTGCTCCTCCCAAACCATACCCTTATTTACTTTCACCTGTAAATGCTAAAGAAAAATAAAACAAACAAACAAGAAAACAAAATCTAAACCAGAAGTCCAACCAAATGAACAACCAACCAAGTCTCACACTCAGAGGTTTGCAAGATTTGCCTTAAGTGATGTTTCCAAGGCCGAGACAGCAAACGCAGCGTGGGGGTTTCTGTCCCTTGGAATTTCTTTGCACCTGATATTTGGGAGGCATTTTCCTCTTTTCTCCCTCACTCTTCAGCTCTTGCTTCTAATGTCAAACACAGCCAGTACCTTTGAAGCTTTTCCAAATGCAAATGCCAGAAAAGTCCTGGTTTTCCAGCCAGCCTGCCAACCCCAGCAATCATTAATTTTATGTGCTAATTTTAAAGTTGATTGGGTTTGTGTCTTTGACTTCAAAGGCAACTCCAGTGAAAAAACTAAAATCTCTTTTAAAAGGTAAAAAATAATTCTGTTAAGCTGTCTTTTCTTGCAAAAAAAATTAAAATAATCCATTATTTTTACTTTAAGGAACACAGATTTCCTCCCTACAGCCTGCATAAAAGTTGCTGAAGGTTTTCATGCCAAATATTTGGTTTATTTTGAAGAAGCCTTTAAAAAAATTAAGAGAGTTAAGTAAATCAGACTAAAAGTGTTTTCATTTGTTCCACCGGTGGCACTGTGGATTTTATTAGTGAAGTGTGCATGTAACATATGTGCAGAGCAATTATGTTTTTCAGTTACAAAACACAATTCATTAGATTAAATAAAATGACAGAGATTTTGGTCTGGTTCTGCCCTCAGATATTACACAGTCACTTGACTGGAGTGCAATTTTGACTGTTTTCCCAGCTCATCAGCACATTAAAACCAGCTGTGGAGCTCGATAAATTGTTTCAGCAGAACCCACTGAAAATATCTGTATTTTCCTCCCTCCCAGCCCAGCAAATGAAACTTGGAGGTCATTATGGTAGTTTTAATTATGATTCGGTAGGGATGTCCTTCACTGAAATCTGTGGTTCCATAAACAACATGCTTCTTCTGTCATATTAGATTTCTTTATTTCAATTGTAAAGTCACAAACCCATGTGCTTTCCATTTTAGCTCCTGGACCCCCCGCTAAACTTAGACGCATGAAGGAGCGGTGGCAAAGGGAGAGCAGCAGCCAGGAGTGTCCGTGGCCTTAGCCCTGCTTATGAAAAGATGTTTGCCCATTCTGCAAACAAAAAGAAGGAAAAAGAAGGGGGGAAAAAAGGAAGAAAGAAACAGCAACAACAAAAAAAGAAAACCAAAGCAAAACTCATCTGACTGGGAGCAACTCAGGCTGGTGTCAAGGTGGGTGCAAAAAGAGAGCTCCAGAGTGATAAGGGGTTTGCAAATGTCTAACAACTGCATTAGCCGTGAGCTCGTACATGGCTCTAAAGTGGAACCAGCTGCCAGCGCCTGGCTCCCGCCGCATCGCAGCAGAAGCTCTGGGACACGTCAGAGAAAAGTTCCCCAGTGCTGCAAACAATTACCATGGTTTTTCATTTGTTCCACTTTTTTGCAAAGCTCTTAGACTAAAGGAAAAGAGAAATATGAAGGGAAATAGGAACAAAACATTGAAGAAGGGCTACACTTGGGTCTAGTTTGGTCTCGATGGGGTTAAATCCAAGAAAAGGTTCCTATATCCCACTCCTGAGTCTCACTACTAGGGAAATTTTAAGTCCCTTCTCAATCTGCAGTAGCATTTAGGCTCTATCTTAACAAAGCCCTTAAGCATATGCTTAAATTTTAAGCACCTGATTTATCCTGTTGACTGCAAGCCTAGTCTACCAGTGGGTGACGCAAAATGTAGATAAACACTGATTTTCCTCTTTTCAGTAACTCTCAAATCATTCAGGGCCCTTACTATAAAGATGTCATTATACTGGTTTATTGTTTCTACCACATGTAATATGTTTAAGTGTCCTGGGCACAACCAACCAGTTAAAGTGCTGCTGAGATCAACCCTTCCAATTAGCGGAATGCTGGAAAAACATATTGACAAACAATTGTCTTGAACAAAGCCCAAGCATTCCCTTTGACAATGTGCCTTGCATTTGTAAGACAAATTTTGGCTAGAGAAGGGACATTTTGGGCAGGCATTAAGCATATTTGTGAAAGGAAAGTTCCTGTGGCAACCTGAGAAAGTGGGTTTGCACTGAAGAGTTCACACAGTTGGCTTGACCTCGTACCGATTCCCTTATAGGTTCATATAAACACCGTAATTATCTCATCACAGACTGGAAACAATCTAATAAGGGAGACATTTGTTTCTCCCTCACCATCAAACGTCGCCTGTGATAACGAATCTTGCACTTGTCAGACAAGGAGTTTACAAGATCACATTTAAGTTGGGGAAATATCATAAAACGTAGACCTTCTCGGAGGGCAAGCAAGTTCACTAAAATCAAAGCCAGGAACAACCCAAAGCAGTGGAAATTCCATTTGAAAATATTAGGCTGGTTCCCTGCCTTTTGTTGACAGTTGGATTTTGGAAAAGAACAATTAGTGTAATAGGTTCTGGGAGCTACTGAGCCAGAAACTGAGAAAAATGGAAACCAAGAGAAACAGCTGAAATATCTTCGCATTCTCATTTAGATTGTGGTTAGAGCAGCTGAATGGCTGTGTTTTCTGGTCCACTTGTTTAATACTGAAAACTGGGGAGGGGAGGAATTGTCCCAAGTCGACCTCATGGAACAAAGGGGGAAAACCGTGGGACAAAAAGAAAAGGAAAAAATAATAAATATATTTTCTTTGGAGAGCTGAGAAGCGTGCAGCATTTGCTGCTGGGACAGATCGATGGCTTTGCTCAACCCCAAAATTAGATTATGTATTTTCTTTACAGGCTATTTTTAGAGGGGAGGAGGGTTGTATAAGGAAAATTGAAGGATATTCCAGGAAAAGGACAACAAAAAACTTTGGATTGAAAAGCCGAACTTTTCAGAGGACCTGTTAGAGATGTTTCAAACGAAAAAGAGAAAGCTTTCTGATTCAAACTTGTTGAAATATTGCTTTTTCTCTTATTCTTTTTTCCTTTGGCAATTCTAT
>WEIS01000266.1:1159-13449 GCA_013389965.1 Todus mexicanus | reverse complement strand
CCCAACACTGGATTCACAAACAGCCTGCCAAGAAGCAGTCAGACATATGAATAATACAGTTTATTTACACTCGCAACATATCTACAGATTCTTTGAGGTTGCCGGTGATAAATGTACTTAGCTGCAGAAAATCAAAATATATCTGAGGAAAATACATACAGACAATCAAACATCACCTCGATGTAACTGAGGTGCAAAATCTTACCAAAAAGCGATGGGCGAGGAGGGCAGACCCGTCGGTCTGTCCGTATACTTTGGTGTCGAATTCTCGTCCACAAAATAGGTCCGAAATAGAACTAATATTTATAGTTCAGGTGTCTGTTAATATGTAAAGTGTGGAGATGGGATCGTAGTCAAATTATTGAGTGGCTTAGCAGTTGCACAAACATTCCTTGCTGGGCCATATAGCCCTGATGGTCTGCTGCCAGTAACAGGCCATTGTGTGCCGACCTTTGCTGGGAACAGTTCCCTGCTGGGATAACAGGGAGCCGGTATCGCCCCTGGCCCATCACATCGGTGTCACTACAACACTGATCACTGGGCCTTCGCCCAGCCTCAGCATTTTCTGAACACTAGATGTTTATCAGCAGTGATGGGTTTCGATGGTCTGTGCGTTGCTGCTTGCCACAACACCTGTATGTGAAGATGTGAGAGTCAGATCCTGCTTCTAACCTTTTCTGGACCTTAAGGAAACCTGATATATAATCATATAAATAAAATGTATCTTAAGCGTATGCATAACCATAGGAAGCAGGTTGGCAGGTGGCTTCACTTCTGACCATTGTCAAACTGGTAGTTGTTTAACTTGCCAATTTTAGTATTTGTAGTGTGCCGTCCCCCTGACAGATACCTTGTTTTACCACGGCTGCATTACAGTGTCTTTCATCTGTCAATCATTACATTGAACTGAGCCAATTCTATTAAAGATTGAAAGTTGTATCCATGACATAGGTATTTCATGTTCCCCAAGCTAAGGTTCATAGATCTTGAGTCTATTATATACACACAAAAAACACCCCACAAGCAGCACTTTTTAAGCTGAAGTTTGCAGTTATGGGAAATCTATGTGCATTTAAACTACTATTCTGCGTACCACCACCCCACCCCCAAAAACCCCCCACAAAACAACAACAAAATCAATCAAACAAGCAAACAAAAAACTGTGGCATTGTCCACTGGCAGGAATGTAAACTGACCTTCTGTCTGGAGGAGTGATTGTGGATGAGTGGGAGCAGGAGATACTCTGTTGTGAGCATGAGAACAGGCAGATAGAAAAAACATTTGCCAGGTGCGTGATAAAAGTATTTTCAGCAAAAGGACCAATCTGAAGGTCAGTAGGATGTAGAAGGATGTAAACATCGGGTAATGAAATGAGAGTGGCATCAAGCACGGGGGGCTAGTTTTTGGCTTGACTGGCTTTTTGCCTTTTGGCTGACCTGCTTTGAGACTGCCCCTTCACAAACTTGAAAGAGAGTTTGTCGTTATTCAGCGCGTTGCCCTGATCCTGACCAATCTGGGATCAGAAGATAGGCAAAGAACCAAATAAAAAACCCAGCAAACCTCTGTATCATCAGCTGTCATGGACTGGGTTGCACAAAACTGGCAGTTCCATCACTCCTGTGAGCTCTTAAGTATTTTGAGTAGTCCTGAGAATGTAACGTGTATAAGGTTGTATATACTGAAAGGTTTGATGCTCAAAAAGAACTTGAACTGGATTCAATTTTAGCCTGGTGTTTTCAGACAAAGAAGTAATTTATATTTTTAAGCTAAGTTACTTAGCTGTCTATACCAGGATTTGAAAGCTTGCCATGTTTTTAGGAAGCGATGTAAGATCAATCAGAGTATTGGGAAGATTATTTTGATCAAATATAGACTTCAGATCTGGGCTGTAGGTCTGGCAGTAATTTTATTTGTAACAGCAAAACTTTGCACGCTCAACGTAGTGTCAGCGAAAAATAAAGACCCTTTGGAAACTGAAACTGTGTAGATGTGGCCATGTATTGGAATTATAATAAGAACTCTTGAATATTTTCTGCAAATTTAAACAACCCTTCTTTCTCGTTCACACAGCGTACACAACTATACACCCAAGGTTGGAGAGATTGATACGAGGAGAGCCATTCGTCAGGCGTTCGATGTTTGGCAGAGAGTGACACCACTTACCTTTGAAGAGGTCCCTTACCATGAAATCAAAAATGACAGAAAGGAGGCAGATATTATGATCTTTTTTGCTTCTGGTTTCCATGGAGATAGTTCTCCGTTTGATGGAGAAGGTGGATTCCTAGCTCACGCTTACTTTCCTGGACCAGGAATAGGAGGAGATACACACTTTGATTCAGATGAGCCGTGGACCCTGGGAAATTCTAATCACGATGGTAAGAGCGCAGGTCATTTTTCAGAACAAGGATAAGTTGAATGTAGCCACATTGACAGGCTTCCAAGTAGAAAGTATCTGGCTAATGGAGCTTTCACCTCCTATTCTAAACTCCTATTATATATGGATAAATAATTTTATTAGTAAGTTTGTGGCTGCATGCACATGTGTGAATGTTGAGGCGTGAACGGAAGTGTATTTCTGCTGGCTTTTTACTTCTCTTGAGATTTGGTACAGAAACCGTGGCTCTGGGAGGGGAAAGGTGGACAAGAGAGTGTTGAAATGTATACTCTGTATCTTGTGGAATACTTAGCAAGGGCAGTGAGAGTTGCAATGATGAACAGAAAGAAAGTTAAGAGAGTGAAAACCTTTGAATGTCAGGTCATTTTGATCTATATTTGTTTTCCCACAGTCTTAGTATGGTCATAATTCCTCCTATCAGAGGTTGGGGCTAGCTAATTTTTTTTAAAGACAACTGATGATTAGGACAACTGTTTGTGTGATATTAAGCAATGAAGAGTTTCTGCAGCTTTATCTTACTTTCTAATGGCAATGAGCACTTTCTGATCTCTTTTCAAACCTTTGGTCAAGGATAGTGATAACTTATAAAGTTTAAGTTGGAAAAACCAGAATTTTACAGTGGCCTAACAAAATATCACTCCAGTTTCCACAGTTTTAGTGATTTGAGAAGGACAACACGTCTTCAAATGTTTAGGGATTCAAAATCACATTTCTGAAACATTCTGTAGGGATTAGAAGTTTATTTAAATGTAAATATGGCTTAATTTTTAAACTGTGTGAAAACATAGTAGCGTTGATGTGACCACACGATGTCAGAGGTAATGACCAAACAGTTTACTTTGAAAAGGACAAAAGCTTTCAGGTATGCAAGCCACCTTCAGGCCTGACCTACAGTGATGGCTTTCAGAGTGAAATGTGGATTGAAGAAATCTCTCGGAGTTTTCAGTCAGTATCAGATCACCTTTGAAAGGAAATGGAGCTGGCAAGTTCAGTGTAGGAATGCTGATTTGTAGGAAGAAGAAATTACGTGTGCTTTTCTTCACACTGGAAGAGAAGTAAGTTTCCTGATGTGTTTAAATGACTGGATTAGATGTAGGCAGAGAAAGAGAGAGGTTATAGCCTGCGGGGTGTGGAGAGGAGAGTGTGGGAGGTTATGGTGTGGCAGAGAAGCAGTATCTTCATATGTTATTAATTTTTATTCCTAGGTTTGTGGCTGGAGAGTGGTTTACAGGTTTCACTTGAGGATCAGGATTCACAGAGACCAAGTGATTTCCTTGCGAGAGCTGCTTTTGCAGCAGTTCGTTGTGTTTGCACTTTATTGGTGATTTGTGTGAGCTCAGTCTGGTCTTAGTTATTTGATCTCAACAATGGGGTGTGAGGGTGGCCGGTGTGCTGAACGTGCCATCCTAGGTAAGCCCTTGGATGAGACCTGGGCAGGCTGGCGTCGTGGGAGAGAAGGTTCTTAGAGGAAGGTAGAAAGGAAGGTTTTGACAAGTTGTGCTTGTTTGTTGGTTTGGTTTTTTTTTCTCTTCTCTTTTTCCACAGAAGAAGCTTCCTTCTGATGATAAGCTTAGCAGGGTTGGGAGGCATCTTAAAGACCTGTGGGTGGTTCTGGGGGAGATTTTCCACTGAGTAGGATGTTCTAACATAGATTAACACTTTTTTGAGTTTTGGGGGCTTTTGTGTAGTTTTTAGGATGGGGTTTCAGAGCAAACACTGGAGAAGAGGAAGCTCAGGGGAGACCTCATTGCCCTCTACAACTCCCTTAAGGGATGTTGTAGCCAGGTGGGGGCTGGTCTCTTCTCTCAGACTACCAATGACAGAACAAGAGGACACAGTCTTAAGCTGCGTCAGGGAAGGTCTAGGCTAGATATTAGGAAGAACTTTTTTACAGAGAGAGTGATTCCCCATTGGAATAGGCTGCCCAGGGAGGTGGTGGAGTCACCATCATTAGAGGTGTTCAAGAAGAGGTTGGATGATGTGCTCAGGGGCAAGATTTAGGTTTAGATTTAGATGATGAGATAATATTGGGTAATAGGTTGGTGATAGTCTAGGTAGTAGGTTACAGGTTGGACTTGATGATCTCTATGGTCTTTTCCAACCTTGTTAATTCTGTGATTCTGTAATGTATACGATGTGTAGAGGGCTGTTTTTTTTTTTTAATAAAAGCTATTTTTTATGCAGTATCTGTGTGGCTCTTCCGAAAACATGATGTATTTCTCTGGTGTGCTAAGTGGCTGTCATGAGTATTATCCTCAAAGTGCATGTAATTGGTATTTGAAGGGTTGATATGCACTCAAGTGTGAAAATTGTGAAAAGAGTCAAGATTTCCGTTTCGGAGCATAGGCTGGGCTGCGCAGTTATTTGAAAACTCTTTTTTAAAGGAGTCATCAGCGAATATGTTGAGAATGGTAGGGTCAGTATTTGTCCCCTCCACCTGAGGGGAGCACTGGTCANTTTGTTGGTTTGGTTTTTTTTTCTCTTCTCTTTTTCCACAGAAGAAGCTTCCTTCTGATGATAAGCTTAGCAGGGTTGGGAGGCATCTTAAAGACCTGTGGGTGGTTCTGGGGGAGATTTTCCACTGAGTAGGATGTTCTAACATAGATTAACACTTTTTTGAGTTTTGGGGGCTTTTGTGTAGTTTTTAGGATGGGGTTTCAGAGCAAACACTGGAGAAGAGGAAGCTCAGGGGAGACCTCATTGCCCTCTACAACTCCCTTAAGGGATGTTGTAGCCAGGTGGGGGCTGGTCTCTTCTCTCAGACTACCAATGACAGGACAAGAGGACACAGTCTTAAGCTGCGTCAGGGAAGGTCTAGGCTAGATATTAGGAAGAACTTTTTTACAGAGAGAGTGATTCCCCATTGGAATAGGCTGCCCAGGGAGGTGGTGGAGTCACCATCATTAGAGGTGTTCAAGAAGAGGTTGGATGATGTGCTCAGGGGCAAGATTTAGGTTTAGATTTAGATGATGAGATAATATTGGGTAATAGGTTGGTGATAGTCTAGGTAGTAGGTTACAGGTTGGACTTGATGATCTCTATGGTCTTTTCCAACCTTGTTAATTCTGTGATTCTGTAATGTATACGATGTGTAGAGGGCTGCTTTTTTTTTTTAATAAAAGCTATTTTTTATGCAGTATCTGTGTGGCTCTTCCGAAAACATGATGTATTTCTCTGGTGTGCTAAGTGGCTGTCATGAGTATTATCCTCAAAGTGCATGTAATTGGTATTTGAAGGGTTGATATGCACTCAAGTGTGAAAATTGTGAAAAGAGTCAAGATTTCCGTTTCGGAGCATAGGCTGGGCTGCGCAGTTATTTGAAAACTCTTTTTTAAAGGAGTCATCAGCGAATATGTTGAGAATGGTAGGGTCAGTATTTGTCCCCTCCACCTGAGGGGAGCACTGGTCATAGAAAGGGAATTTCATATTTTGAGGATGATAGGGGTAAGTGCAGTCAGAGCATTACAGATGTGTTAAATGTGAGGAATTTGGTTTTGCTGGTGTTCTTAGATTTGGTGTACAAATGTGAAAATGTCCTGTCTCCTCCCTGGATGATCCAGACCTGTTTAGGAAGGTTTTTCCGTCTGTTTCACTCTTTCTTGTCATTGAAGCTCTTGCCAGGTCCAGGTTCTTACCTCCTATGTGTTGTACTTGAAATGCTGTTAGCAGGTCTTACAATTTCTTCTTGGTCAGAGGTTTCCTGCACTGTGATCAGTTCACTGCCTTTTTTCATTGAAATGCAAGTGTTAATGAGGACAATACTGTCTTTTTAACAGGAAGTATTTCTTCAAACATGTTCTCGGTTGTTCTTATGTATTTGGGGGCAATGGGGTTGTTCATTATGGAACTGGCGAAGTCTCTCAGTGGAAGAGTGAAAATACCCTACCAGTATATTAGTACCAAAGCTCTCATTTATTCAGATGCAAGAAAGAAACTGCTTGGGCCGTTCAGTGTCTATACAATGATTATAGAAATCTTTAAATAGCCATGGAGTAACAATAGTATCTTTACATCAACCTGCAAAATGTCACCATGTAAAACGTTCCATTCCTGACAAGAATCTGTATTAGTTGAAGGGAGAATTTGAACAGTCTGCTTCAAAGCTCACTTAAGTTTGCAACATTTGTAGAGATAAATCTCTGGTCAACAGACCAGGGTGCTGAAACTGGCACCATAGGTCCTCGGAATATTTGGCTGTTTATTTAGTCTATATGGTTTTGTTGCAAACCAGTACGATTTGAAGCTTTGCTTTTGTTGGTCTGTTTTTGTCTTACCGTATTGTGGCGCCTGAAGAGTTTCAGCAAGTCCATGTTTGGATGCAGCTGTCACCCCACAGAACTCTTTTGGAGTCTTCACTAGCAGTGCAGATTATAGGGATAAAAACAAAATATTTCATGTGAAGACCCAAGCAGTCAAGAAAAATGAAGAATGATTTGAGCAGATTTTTCTGTGAAAACAGTCGTCTTTGATTTGTACATGGAGAACATGATATATCCTGTTCATGAAAGTGCCTGTCTTGTGAAGATATCTTGTGGTAATCTGCTAGGTTTCTTTGGCAATTTATCACATCAGCTAGTGGATAGTTGGGGTTTTTATACTTGTTACCATTATTGTGATCACTATACTGATTTTGCCCATTGTAGACAAATCAGTATAATAGTTTTCAAAGTGAATGCAAGGTTTCCTGCCTACTGGGTATTAGTTGCAGTTCCACTCGCACATACAGTTCCTTTAGCCAAGGAACTGTACTTTGATTCATGATTGTTGATTTATTATCTTAATTGTACTGCCTTCCCGGACATTGCCATAAACAAGCTGTGGAAGATTAATGTAGGTAATATTATGATGAGGATATGCAAAACTAGGTAGGAAGTTGAACTCTCGGAGCAGTCCTTATTAACTGGTATCGTGGGATGCAGAATTAATTTGTTAAGTTTTCAGATGAGAATGTCAATGGAGGCACCTAGAAGCACAAAGCAGAATATTGGAATTCGGAAGAATCAAGCAAATCAGAGAAATGATATGGCAACCAGGATGCAACTGCAAAAGAGGAGTGTGGGTTTACATTTAGAGATAAATCACCTACACAACCACACAAGGAGGAGCAGCTGGTATGGTCACAGCTGTGGGGACTTACCTCATGTTTTCACTGGTAGGTGCTCCTTTAGTTTGTCCCCAAGATTAGACTTGTAACAGTGAGGGCTCTGGCTGATGACACTTCGATGTATGGGCACTTGAAGGCAGCTGAAGACATTTTTAAAGTCATTGTCTTCTACTGGTACACTTTGTGTGACTGCTCACAGGCCAAGTGGCCTCTCTTGGCTGCTTAGATGCAATGTTTGGTCACTAAGTACACGTCCGTGCCGGCATTCTCAGCATCCCAGTTGCTGGCATTACCAGAAGGGACAGCAAAGGTAACTTTGCTCTAGTTTTTCCAACTCTTGGGCTTTTATTTACTTGAAATGTACTGTGAAAACAGCCAAACAAAGTTTTAACTACCCAGCTCAGAAGCTGCTGACATACATTGATCACTGAAGGCAGCAAAGCCTGTGCCTGAAAGAGGGTGAACAGACACGGCCATGCAGGGATCTCTTTCCCTTGGTTGCCTCAGTATTTTACCTAATTTGGCTCAAGCATAGTGGTGCTGCATGAAATCCATTATTAGCTGGCTAAATCAAGTATTTGTGAGCCTTTTGTGAAAATCCTAATTATATATGTATACATTTCCCACAACGTGTTGAAAAGGAATCCTGAGAGACTGAAAGTAAGTTCTGTCAGTTTAAATACCCACATTACGCTTGACTGCTCTTAGCACTCTTCTGGTTACTCAAACATTTGTTTAATCCAGGTTAATTACAGGAAGTAAACTTTAATCTGCAGTTTCTCATTGTGAATAGTATCAGTTACGATCCCAGGCAAACTTTCTTCATGGTCTTTTACTTTCAAAATGGTCTTTTATTTTTAAAAGACAGTTGTTGTTACAAGGGTTGTCAACGCTGTACCACTCGATATGTGGTGTCTGCCAACCCAATGCAGATACTAGTTTTATAGCTATATAGATGTAGTTGTATACAGCTTTTATCTGTATTCCTCTGTCAGTAGTGACAATATTTGCTCTCCCACCATCGCTGCAAATGGCAGTGCCTGTGACTTACTAATGCTGGTGCTAACAGCACCCACCCCCACAGTAACTCCCCAGGTCTGTAGCAAGTGCGGCTCTAGCTGCGAGGTGGGGAAACAGAGCTGCCACTGCTGGCCTGTCCCATCTGCAATGGTGGCACCTGCTGTCAGTTTTCCTGTGCAATCCAGATTTCGTTCTGAAGCACCATGCTGGTCAGGAAATGCACCGAAGCAGTAGTAGAAGGCTTAAAATGGACCAGGATTGATTTAGGGAAAACATTTAGACAATCTTTTTAGTGCTCAAGCAAGGTAAGAACTGAGATACCCATACCCTGCCAGGGATCATCAGTTTGTTTTTTTTTCTTTCAGCATGCTTAGAGTTGAGCTCTGAGCCCCCACCAATCATCTGCTTGTTGTGTGGCATTTTAAGTGGGAGCGTGGCCAAGGACAGCCACTTCAGCTTCTTCAGGAAACAACCCCAGCTGGCAGGTTATTCCCATAGCTCCTGTTGTGTATCTCAACTTCCCATCAAGTTTGATCATTTTGTAGTTCATGGGATTCATCTTTCAGTATCCTCTTTTACCGGTACTCTTCCACCCTGTACAGTTTCACACCTCTATCAAATTCTCTTTGTAAATGTAGGATTGCCACTGGGACTGGCCTTTACACCTTAGCAAGAAATGCTGAGCTTTGCTAACAAACAGCAAGCGAACAAATGCCATAAGCACTACAACAAACATGTCCCCATATAACCTGGTGGGTTCCTCCAGAGGCTTCTTTGGGAAGCTTCTTGTTCAGGTCTTCTGAAGAAAAGCCAACCAAAAAGAGTGCCTGCATTTACAAGAGACTGCCAGAAGCAGGAGATGAGATCTCATGGCTCACTTTCTGTGCCAGTCAGTGCAGGAGCGTCTGCAGCAGTTCTGGAGGAAAAGGGCCTGAGCCACCTTCTGAGAAGGCTTCTGTTCACCAGAGGAGAGGAACTGGACAGATTTTTCCCTGTGATTCCACCACAAGGACTAGTGTCGTTTCAGTGGGCATCTACCTGGACAACCAGAGCAAGCGCTGCTGGAGCCACCATCTGAATATCGTACATATTCAGGAACCTGAGCAGGTTTTTCAGAACAGCCAAATGATGCATAAGCTGACTAATGTGAATGTTCAGCAAGGATCTCAAAGAGAAAGTTTTGGTTAGAGTAGCTCATCTTGGAGGACAGTCTTACCGATCGTCAGTAAGCATGACAGCCTGTTGTACCTGTTGGTGGGGGCATGCATAGCTTTGAGCTGACATTTAATCTGCCAGTCAGCATGTTCAAAGTGGTGGCTTCACTGGAGATTTACTGTTTTCTGTCCTCACAGTATTAATATCACAAACCTTCCTGATTCTTTGGACCGTTGTATCCCTGTCGCTGAAGATGGGGTCCTCTCTCTCACTTCTATGTTTTCAGTGTAATTCAGTTACACAAACATCGGCATTTAGCCAAGCTTAGAGAGACACACTGCTATCACAGCTTGGACTGCTCATGTTAAGAAATCAGGTCCACCATGTTAATTTGAACTTGCATCTGAATGTCCTGGTACTCTTTTTATTCCTGCTATGAGTATAAAGTTCTTAAAATCGCTGAGGCATGAACAGATTTTCTGTCACAGCAGTGCCTCTGCTTGGAGTCTGTCCCATTTAGATCACTGACCCTTGCCTTTATCCACGTGGTCCATCTTAGGTGTCTTGTGGAAGGTGTCCCATGCTTCTGATGCTTGTTGCCTTTACTGTTGAATCTGAGGACTTGAATCTGCTTACTTGTCTTGGATAGCCTAGAAACCATGAGACGTACAATATGGAAGGTTTCTTCTCTAAAAATGCAGTTACCGAGCAATGTCCTTATACCTGATGGACTGTGTCTAGCTAGAAGAGGTTTTTCTTCTACAGACTGTGTTAAGCAATAAGTGTGTGGCTTTCCCTGTTCAGGTTCCTGATTTTTGGAGGGATGAGTATCTTTCAGAGCCCTAAAGAATTTGACCTTGAAAGAGAAACAGAATTTAAGTACCATGGTTTTCATTCTCAGCTTCTGGAACTTAGTATGCAGGCTAGTGCTCTAGGTCATCGACCTGATGCTTTAGGTCTCCACTCAGTTTATACTCCTACACAAGGGGTTAGGTTCATGCTTCCTTTCACTGTCATGTTTTTCCCAGCACCTATTTCTCTTTCTTGCCCTTGGAACCACAGGGAGGGTGAAGTGGCCGAAGTGTGAACTAGACAAGGGAATAGATGTAGCCAAATGTTGTTTGTCTTTCTCTTCCTTTCTGCTGATCTGGTTTACCTTCGAACTGCCTCAGCTCTTGGGCCCGAATGAAAGAGTAGGCAGAAATGGGCAGCTGGGACAGGAAAAAGGGCTGCTGCCCTTTCGGCTGCAAGATGCACATCTTGATCATAAAACCACAGCAGGACTATGCGTGTGCCTACATTCTGGGTAGCATTTTATTTCTGAAAACATATCTGCCTGTAGTTCTCCTTGCCTTTTTTTCTTCCTGGTCTTTGTCACTATTTTCATCCAGAAGGCATTTCTTATTCCTTAGCTGGATCTTTTTGCAAAAGCTTCACTTTTGTTGGTAGTGTGTGGTTGAAACCAGTGATGTATCAAGTTTAACAAGAATGGAGTGTGATGTTTGGAACCTCCAGTACATGAAAGGTGTCAGCAAACCAGGAAGAGTTCAGTACAAGAGCACTAATGTGATAAGTGATTGGAGCAAGAAGAAACCAGGGGCACTGGGCATGTCCAGCCTAGTGAAGAGGAGAGGAATGGGGTGGGGAGGAAGGATCTAGTAGCAGTCTTCCACCTGAGGAGATGAGCCACGCTCTTCTTGGAGACAAGCAGAGAAAGAAGCAAAAGGCAATGGACACAAACTGCAACAAGGAAAACTCCATGTGGGCAAAAAGAAGGAAATTTTTTGCTAACAGAGTGGTACAGCTCTGAGGCTGCACCTGGAGAGGTTGGAGAGATTCTATCTTTTAAGACTTTCAGAACTTGGTTGGACGATACCCTGTGCAACCTGATGTAGTTTTTAGATTATCTCTGCTTGAAGCAGAAAGTTAAACTTGACCTCCAGACATGCCTTTTAGTTGAAATCTTTCCATGATTCTTTAGCATTGCCAAACATTATTTTAGTTCCTATATCAAGAGCAGATTGCGGCTATTTCTCAGAGCAATTCTGAACTGTAACGAGGTATTCATATCATAAAATTCTCTTTTCCATCACAAAACTCCCTTCTAAAACCAAGAATCTTTTAATACTCTTCTTGAAGGAGGGCTGGTGATGCTCACAGATGCATAAAAAGGTAGCTGGCAATATTTTTTGCCACCATGTATGATGGTTTTCAAGTACCATCTCTTATTATTACTTTTTTTTTTAATGCAAGAATGTGCAGGGTTTCTGTGAGCGTTCACTAGGTTAACCTTGCAAACTGAATGTATGTTAAGATACTTTCTGTAACAGATCCCATAGTAGTAAGTGGTATGTGTAAGTTTGGCATTATTTTTACCTGGTCAGGTAGTTTATTATCAAAGAGTTCCAAGTGTTTTCAATCACTTCAAAAACACTGTCAACTAAACATTCTTTATCCTGTTTGGTTTGTTTGATTATAATTATGATATTTTAGGTGGAGGGAGGGGACTAAGAGGAATGAAGAGTATCCAGTTGTTGCTTTCTTTTTTCTTAGAGATTTGTATTGGTATACACTTTTCTAGGTTGACTCTCTACTGTCTGCTCGGAACCCACTTGC
>WEIS01000256.1:0-18336 GCA_013389965.1 Todus mexicanus | reverse complement strand
CTGGATAATTTTTATTTTTTTGATGATTTCTATGTTCTTCTGGGCTTTGCTCTTGTGAAAAACTGGTCATGTTAAGCATACTCAGCCCATTTTTCTGTACAGGGAGGTTAATGAGCGCATGCAACATGATAACTATGGCAGAGGACCTCTGTGGGCTGTTGCCAGCTCAAACACCAGTCGATCCAGACCAAATAAAGTTGTTCTGTAGCATCTTGAGCTATATGATGTACTTAGGGGAAAAAAAAAAGAAAAAAAAAGAAAAAAAAAGAAAAAAAAAAGAGAAAAAAAAAGAGTAGACACATTTCCTAACAGAAAAGAGCTTACAAAGAGCGCGAGATTTCTGGGAGTCCTCGGGGGCCATGGTGCATGTCTGTGCCAGGGTGCTGAAGCTCACTATAGCATGGATGAGGGCTAAAAACCTCAGGGTAATGAGGAGTTTGGCTCTGAGGCTGTAACCGCTGAGGGACACTGCTTGCCTTGTCCATCTTCACTGAGCAGGGCGGCGGCGGGCTCATGCTGCAGGAAAGGGTCAGGGCTACCTTTCTACCTCCTCTCAGTGCACACACAGCACCAGCTTCTTTGCACTGTTTTTGGCTCCTCTGAGCTCGGTGAAGGGAGCATTTTTCAGGTAGTGAAGCGATACGTTGTTTGGTTTTTTTTCCCAAGGTCTTTATTTCCTTTTACCCTATAAACCAGCTTTCATTTCAATGCAAGGCTATAGGCATGGATTAAAAACTTTTTCACTGCGGCTTGATAAGTGCACAGGATGGTTCATATGCTCAAGACAGTGGTTTTGAAGCTCTCTCCAAGCTTGGCTTGGGTTGCTGTTGAGACGCCCTTATGTTCATTATTTCGATGGGGAAAAATGATCTGGAAGTAGCTAAACTTATATAATGTTTTTCTTTCCTTCCCCTGCCCCCATTCCTTCCAAGCCTTACATTCTTTTGTGTTGTTCAAGTTCCCCAGTGCTTTATATGAGGATTCAGAAGTCTGGTTCTCTGGAAACAATTGTTATGTCAGCTGACATTAACACAGCAAGCACTTTAACTATTTTTCCAACATATCCATCAAGTGCAATGGCCAAAACATTAATTCTCATTACGCTTCAACAAAGTTTCTCATTTTCCTCTAATTCTGTCACCAGACTGCCTCCATGCAAGACTGCTTTACAAATATATCAACTCATTTAACTAAAAGGACTTTGGGAAGCTTTATTTTTAGTGACTTTGTGCCTACACATTTGTGAATGTTCTAGGCCATTTATGACAAAAATTTGAGCTCCTCCTGTTCTAAGTCAACAAAAGACGCGTATGCTTTAAATCAGCCAAAAAATGCAAAATTATATACTGCCATTAGTAGCTTGGACACTAGGCATAACCCTCTAGGATCATCGGAAAATACACAGCTAAAAATAAAGATGAACTCGGCTGCTGAATCCTGGATCAAGACTTTCTTGCTGTGTGCAAGCACAGATAGGGTCATGTGGGCTATCCCTAAAGATTCATCAGCCAGTTTCAAAAGTTTCAATTTTGGATTTTTCCTCATTGGAGCAAGGAAGATATTGCTCGGGGACATTGAACAAGGCCATTGTTCAAGCAAGTACAAAAGAAAAATAGGTAGAGTATTAATTTTTATATATATATATATTAGCCATTATTAAACAGCTACAGATATCATTTAACACTGAAGATGGGCAAGACTGATGTCTGAGCGCTCCAGTGTCCAGAGCACTGACAATGTGGGGTTTGGGCTGGCCCTAATGTATATGAAAACCTATCCATTAATAAATAATGAATATCCACTATAAGATACCACAGTTTCACAGTGGGCAGAGGCTAAAAAAACCCCCAATAATATCTTAGACACTATCATAACTACTAATAAATATTACCGTTTTAGAACTAATGCAATAGATGTATTAAGCAGAGTCTGTGCTTACTTTTTAAATGAAGCACATAGCCCCACCTGACCCACCAAGCTGCATTTTTACCTCCAAATATCACCCAAAAAATGGGCGTAAGAACTAGACCTGAAGGCAGCAAGATGCCAGCTGCACCACTACGGAGAAGAATCACACAAGATTAACTCCCATGTCCTTTCTGGGTGTGCTGATGATTTATAAAATAAATTCCCACTCACATTAACAGAGGTTAGTATAGGTAATTGACCTTGTAAATCAAGAATAGAATAGACTCTATAATGTATAATATTTTGAGGTATTTATCACTTTGCTGAGGCAGACAGGATTTGAGCATGTAAATCGTTATGATGGTAATAGTAATTCTACATCGCCATGCCCACGCGGCAGCGAGAATACTCCCGTGGCTGCAGGGAGGGCTTTTCCCCTGCACCCCCTCACACAGCTCCTGCACTGCTCAGGCTGAGGGTTGGGCAGCACTTTCCCGTGGTCCACAGAGACCAGCACAAATAGGACAAAGAGGTTCGCCAAATCGCATTGCCTTTTTCGGTGCTTCTGCAAGTGCACATCTAATTTCCTATGCCTTTTGATCTGCTCACTATTTTCTCTAGATTTCTTCCCAGCTCTGCAGGATTTTCTTTCCTAAGGAGAAGGTATATTTAGGTTATTCCCAGTTCAATCCCATATCATGATAGAAAAACGACATAAGCCACGGCTTAATATATATTCAGAAAATTTCAAAACATTTGAAGTGGGATAAAATAAATAATCCTGAGGCAAACGACATGTTAAAGTCTACAATTCTGCTAATATATTCCAGAAATGCACAATGACTTTAAGAATACATTGCAACCTTCAGATAATTGTTAATGCATGTAAGTGTTTTGCAGGAAAAAAGGCATTTTGTGTTATCTGTAAAAAGCCCTCTTGAGTAAGAGTCCATATCTCCAGGTATTTCTTTTAAACGGTAACAGTTTAATAAAAATAACAAAGCTAGAAACCAAGAACATTAACTTTCACTTTGCCTAGCTACATGCTAGTACTCTTGCTGTAATTATAACACAGAGGTCATTCCAAAGGAATTACCAGCCTTCAAATGATATGAGACAATTATTCTCCAGGGAGTCGGACAAATTTGTAAGACAAATACAGTTGAAATTTCAGACATCAATCTCTTTTTTACCATAGCATGGGAACAAGGGAGCAGTGAAATGTAATTTTACCCTAAGGCCCAACAAATGATCGCATTAAAATGATTTAAAAAAAAGACTTTACATCTATTATACCTTAGAAGTAATGTAGTGTTAGATTTTTCTAAGGCTTCCTGTGGATAATAGTATTTAATAGAATCTGTAAAGAACACTTTATGGATGCCCGCGTTGCTCACTAGCCTATAGGCAGACTGACTGGGCAGTCACTAAAGACAGGGGGGTGCCAGGTACCACGCTGGGGAGTAGCACAGTGCTGGGAGCCGGCTCCTGCTCCCTGTGCACCCTCCTGGCTGCAGGAGCTCCGATCAGACCCTGCTGCACCACCTCCCAGGTGCCAGTTACATTGTCTTGGAGTAGCTCTGTACAGGAAAGAGTTTTGCAAAAAGGGCTGTGTTTATTGTGCCCAAATGTTCCCCAAACCTGAGGAAGCTGAGCTGGTTTCATTTGCACCTGTGGCAAGAATTTGAGCTTCCCTGGCCCTGACAATTGTGAGTTGGAAGCTTAAGGGAAGGATATTTCTGCTGAACTCAAAAGCACCATGAAAGGCGTTCAGTGATCATCTCCAGGTGACTGTGAACCATGAGGGCACCCAATAGCGGTGTGCACTGCCTGAAGGTGTAGGAGGGGTAAAAAAAAAACCCCAGGAAGTGGCAGCTGTCAACCCACTGCTTTCTATGCTTCAAGCCATCAGCTTTACGTTGCCTCTCATCAGCTTGGTTTGAAGATATTCTTGCATGGCTTGATCTCATCCAGCATAAAAACTTGCAATTGGTAGGATCAACCCCCAAACCTGGTTCTCCCTTTGCACAGGACTTGTGTGCCCAGGCACACAACTACCAGTATTTGTGTGTAGAAAGCAGAAAACGCTCCTGCTCCTACTCGCATGGAATCACTCAACCTATCTTGTGCATTTACACAGTGCCAGTCATGCCAGCATAGATTTGATTGGGTTCCTTATGTGAGCTGAGCAGGATTTAGCCCAGCGTGTGTGCCGTAGTCAAAGTGGTGAAGTGGAAAATGGATATTAAGGAACTACTCTTTGGCTAAGGTTTGATTTACAGAAACCTATAACAGTCTCATTCTTCAGATAAGTGCATTTCTCCAACTGCTATTACTCAAGAAAACAGGCTCCTTAGAAATCTTTACAGCCGACACATTGCAATGTGACCTTGCACAACTTGGCAACGCAACTCCGCATGTTTTTGTTGTATTTAAACAGCACCATTAGTTTTGTTCTCATGTGGAAGTTAAACCTTAGCTCCAGTGTCATTCTTGCATTGCACATGTGTTGTGTCCATGTGCGCCCATGTAGGCATGGGGTTTCTGCAAAGCAGAAAAGAGAAGGAGTGTGTGAGTGTGAGAGTGCCTACGTTTGTGCATGTACTTGTATCCATTTTTTCCAACGGTGGATTCCCTGTCCTGGTGACACCTATTGTCATCATCTGCCTGAATGATCTAATTAGGTATAGCCTCTGCAAATAATTTGGGTGTATCTACTGGCTTCCGTTGATTGTACAAAAATGCTTCCAAACGGAAGCTGACAAATTAATGAGAAATGCAAACACCCACTGGTTTAAATAACTGCAAAGCAGAGCAGCACCTGTCTAATTAATGAGGGTGACTGACTGTGGAGAGCTGTGCTGATCTTTGGTATACTGTGTGGGGAAAGTGGTCAAAACACCATATTTCCTTTACCAGACCAAATCACCTCATTGTGCCCCAACATCAATTTTCTAAGGTGCAGCAGCTTTCCCAAGAGATGTAATGAATTGTTAGGAAAAAATTGAAAATGGCTGTGATGAGTGATAGGCATCTCGAAGTTGCCACGTGGTGTCTCACCAGCAAACACTTTGTCCACCTTGTTGTGGGAACACTTTGAGTGCCCCAGCAAGTTCCCAGAAGTATAAAAAAGTTATGAGTCCCTGATGCTACATATTTTCCTGAGTTAGCTTTAAACTAACACACTGTTGTATTATTAGACAGGCAAAAATGAAGGGAGTAACACAAGTCGGTAAAAAACCCCAGCAATGCATATACATATTTTGTACATACACATATCTTTTATTATACCTTAAATTACTTTTTCCCCATGACACAGAGGTCACACATCATTAGCCTCTTGTCTGCGTTTTATTTTAAGGGCACAGGAAGCTCCATTGGCTGAATTTGGTGCCAGTACACTGAGCAACCTCAAAGGCTGGGAGCAAAGTGGTGGCATCTCAGTTAAGAGAAGGACAAAAGGAAAGCAAATGTCACTGTATGGCAATGACGGAACACAAGAAGTAACCTGAGGGAGCTGTCACATGAGGTCCAGAGATGATAAAACAAAAATATGTGAAGATTCCTGTGTATTAAAACCAAAACTAAACTAAAACATCATCTCATCAGGTTCTCTTGTTGATGACAAATAAATTACAGGTTTTAAATTAAAAAAAAAAAACAAAACAGCTTATGTCATGCTTTTTCACTGCCCTGATTAGGAGGTACAGTTTCCTATAATATGGAGGAAGTCTTTGATCCTTACTCTTTTTATCGTTACCTGATTTAGGAGAATCTTAAAATGTGCATCTATCTCTTTCATTGTATGTAATCCTATTTCTTTATTATCATTGCACACTCAGTTTTTTCCATCAGCTTTTACTATGTTCATATGAAACACTCATTTGTCATGAGAGTGACATGGGGAGGCCGGTGGGGAATTACCTAAAAGCTCTGTAAGCATCAGTCTTATAATAGTCAGAGCCATGTATGTCCATAAGGACTCCAGAATTCAACAGAAAATGAAGTAGTTTAAAGGAACTGAATTTATTTTTTTTTCTGATAGAAAAAGAGGAAAAACTGCAAAGAGCCATTGAAAGACTGTTTTCACTGTAAATCAGCACAAATAGATTCAAGAACTGCTGTACTTGGATCAAGAGTGTATCTAACCCATAGTCAACCGAATAGTTTAATTTTCAAAACTTGGCTTCCAGTATTGGAAGCATGAGATCAAGCCAAGACACATCGCCAGTAAAAGGCTGGAGCTCAAAGCCAGTGTTGAATTACAGAGCACAGAAGGTTTACGGAAGTGTTTAGTGAAAATTGTTTGCAAATGGGTTTAGAAAAATTTTCTTTCTCTTACTGGCTGCTTAAAGATTTGGCCCTGTCAGAAGAGCTGAAGAGTTCTCCTCCCATCATCCTGGCAGAGACACGGAGGATCTGCCTGTGGGCAGGCAGGATGCTTAGTGCCCAAACTGATGTCCTCAAATTAAGCTTGAGAGGCTTTCTGGAAGATGTGCTTTAGCCAAGGCAAGTTTTCTCCAGGCAAAGACGTTACTGGGCCCTATCCAGGCACAGATGGATGAAATTTAAAGCCCTCCAATACACAAAAATGAGGTCGTGTGATCTAATCATTCCTTCTGGACTCAAGTATTCCACCAAAACTGGTGTATTTAGTGTGTCATTTTTTTCTGTTCATCGGATGCGCTGTTAAGAGGAATGGTTCTTCAAGGAACAGGACGAAACTATGAACAGAGGATTTTGCGCCGAGCAAAGTAGACTTGTATTTGATTTCTCAGCTTTGTTCTTGTATCTGATATCCATTTAAAAGAATTTCATGGGGCCTGCAGGAATTGTGCTAATCAATGGGCAGTAAATTTATGCTTTTAAACAGCTTTGTTGTCCTCATAGCCAGCGCAGTCATCACTTGCACCAGGACTTGCACAGGAGTGGTTTTGGCACTACCTCTGTTTCCAGGAAAGCCCTGCGAGTAGGTTGCTGTTGTCAAATGCAGAGTCCCAGTTTGTTTCAGAGCAGGATAAGCCCTAGAGGTCACAGGGAAACATGTTTGCATCTCATTGAAATGCATTTATTTCTATTCCCTCACTCAGGAATACAGGTAAGTGCTTTTCAGTGAAACTAATTATGTTTAGCTTGTAACAGCATCTGCTGATTCGTAATTGCTGTTTTCTGTTGTATTTTGTTATGTGTGTTCTGTTTTGTTGGGTTTTTTTCCACTTGGAATCTTTTTGAGATTTCTGTTGGTTTTATTTTGTTTCGGTTTGTTTTTTTTTTATACTCACTGAGCTCATGCATTTATCTTAAATGGGGGGAAACATACTTTCAAAGCCTGCCCCTCCTCTCTAGTGAAAGCCTCAGGTTTGCTGCTGTATCCAACATTCGTAAAAGCAGATTCATTGTGCCATGAAGATAGAGACCTTATTAACTGTGGATAAGGTACCTTCTGCCAAAAGTCCCTAGGGAATCTCTCAGAAGTGCTGACATGGCTCAGATCAAGGGTTTTCTATGATAATTTCTCAAAACTCTGAAAAAACCTCTCTGAAATCATTTATCTGAGTCCTTTTCGCTGTGAGAGCTATTGTATCAGGAGGCATAATTGTGTATGGTTTATTTCTCTCCTTCACATTTGTTCTGCTAAGCCTGTTTAGCACCCCTTTGTTTGCCCATGTGATGTCCCTAGGACCCAAATTAATAGAGAGGGATCTTGCTGTACTGACAACAATGCAATAGGATTTCTAGGGTTTTTTGTATTTGAACATTTACATCTGCTGGTCCCAGCCAGGAAAAATGATACCCTATTTGTACCCTTGGACATGTATAGGGTGATGTGCTACATCACTTTGCCACTATGACTTACCAGAGTCTTATCCCCTTCTTTCCTCATTTTTTTAGCCTGAAATTCTCCACAAGGCACCAAAGCAGCAAGGAGAATATATGATGCAGATATTTGTACTTCTTACACAAAGTATTGAGTAAACAGCTGACTCCTGCCACCACCCTGGCTTGCATTACATTGGGGGATATAAGCAACCAAACATTTTGGCTTGTAATCAGCCCGGTGTACAAAACAGGTTCTGTAAGGTATATGGTTTATACCCAAGGTATAATCAAAGTATCTTGGGCTGTTCCCTGTGACCACATTCTAAAGGAGCTTCCTAGGTACTCAAGGCATCTGGGCCAATGAGACGTTGGCACTTGAGCTATAGACTTCCGCTGCAGTCTGAGAAAAAGTCGCTTAACCACTCTACCTCCATTTCTCTATCATGAAAACCTGACCCTCCCCTGACTTTGGGTAGAATGCAAAAATACAGCAGAGAGGAACTGTATGGTCTCAGCACAGAGTAACAGTAGTGCTAGTAGTCAACTGGAGCAAGGCTGCTAAATGCATCCTAGTGATCACTGTGGTGACAATGGTTTCATTACATCCCTCACCTTGTCCAGGAGACACTCATCATCACTTCAGCAGCAGGGTCAGCCGCTGCCCTGAGATTTAAGAAGATGCAAAGAAATCAAAGCTAATCCCTTTCCTACTTCAGCTCCTTGCTGAAGAGGAAAAACCCAAGGCAAGAGCACCTTTCCACAAGAGTATTCAACACTGAGCCATGCCAGGCAACCTCTTTAAGCCAAAACCTTTTATCCAAAAAGAATGAACGAGATTGTATGAGCAACACTCCATATGTTTAAATCCATCTGTGCACTGAAGTGCTTTCCCAAATAAAGGGTCTTAAGGAGGCTGATAGTGGCTGAAAGATCTACTCACTGGTCACAAGTGCGTTCTGCTAATGCAGGATTTCTTCTCTCCTTGAAAAAAAGGTATGTCTGTTATTACACGAAAGTTAGGCTTGAACTTCAGTGACGGGTTGATCATCTGCCTGCTGGTTTAGACTGAAAAATACACTGCATGCTTACCTGCAGTTCTATTCCCTCTAATTGATTCTTTCCTAAAGGTATTCCCCACTCTTCCACCTCTTTCCTTCACTCTGATTAACAATCGTAGCATGATCTCATCAGGCCTCGACAAGTATTGATGGGCCACAGTATCATGAGGCTAATAAACTGTGTTACCCAGTATTTTCTGGTGACACATAAAAACTCCCTTATGAAAGACGCGGGAGACAGAATATAATATAAATGCCTTTCTAGTAACAGCAGAGTACTGTGGACCCCGCGGCGCCGGGTGCGAGTGCATTATTTAATGGAGCTCTGTGGGGCAGCAGCGCCCGAGTGCATGGTGGGTCGAGGCAGGGGAGGGAGTGACGGGGGCTGCAGGGCTCGGGACCCTGCTGTGCTGCGGCCGTGGTGGAGGGAACAGGGTCAGGCAGGACCCGAAGCACTTTGTGGGAAAGTAAACCCCCCAGGCGCCCTCTCTGAGTGCTGCCCCAGCACCTGAGCAAAGCCCTCTGAGATCAGCAGACCTCTGCAGCTCCGTGTGTGCTGCCTCCACTTGCTGCTGCTGCTTTCTTTCCTCGGTCACCTCCATATTGCTCTGTTAATAAGAGAACATTATGAGAGTACAATATCAAACATTCACTGTGTAAGTCCATTCCTTTAAAAGGGGTGAGTGGAAACATACATAAGCTATTTTCCTCAATTAACCTTCATCCTATTTACAATTATTCCTTGAGCACGTGCCAAACACCAAAATATAAAGTTAATACAGCTAAATTACTTTCCCCTCTCTGCCACATCACGACACAAGTGTGAAGCCCAGCAGAGCCACATGTGATGAGGACAGCAGCATCAGTTCAAGGCCGCAAGTAAAGCCACGATCCCAGCTCTGCAAGTCTCTGTTGACCACTCTGGACCCTCAGTTGCACCAGGGCTGGTGGATGCTGGTTCCCGCCCCAGGCAGGGGTGATGGGACAGCACCCCAAAAGACCAGGGGAGCATCTGGCCCCTCTGCAGGTGTCCTGTTTGCACTATCTTCTCTGGCGTGGTGTGCTTCTGAGTGATGTGCTTATGGAGCTGCAGGGACAAGGTACGCTGAGCTGTCATTCCTAGACCCCATTCACAAGGAGGCTTTCCTTTCAGGTAACCCTGAGCTTCTCCCCTCTCTTCATTTGCCAGTGAGATAACTACTCTTCATTTTTAAAAAGCACAAATCCTGAAATTCCCGTTGCTGAGTGGAAGGCAGAGGAGAGTCGTAAGGTTAACAACTTGGGGGCAACAACAACTCTTGTAACAGAAGAAAAAAGGAAAAATTCCAGCAAGAGGTGCAGCAACAAAGAAAATCCCTTTTCTATCTATCAAGCCCTCTTTCCCCAGCCTCTGCGAATGCCTCACCTCCTGCACAGTCTCCAAATATAAACTTTGCTCAGCACACTCAGGGTAATCTTTTCACATCATAAAACTTATAATCCTCCTAAAGTGGTTTCCTAGGGTTTGAGGTATGATGCACTTATCAAATAACTGAAACAAATAAATCAGCTTATTTAGGCTGTGGTCAGCGTGTGTGTAGCTCTGTGTACGCAGGGAGGAAGCCAGCGCCATGCTAGCATTTGTATACATTAGCAACAAAGCTGTCTGTGACAAGCTGTCCTCTGCACAACTAAATATTTAGTTGCGTATCATAAGTAACTTCTTAAGTGATTAAAGCGAGAGGGTGCTCTCTGTCCACGTTGGTGCGGGGAGCTGGGGTGTCGGGGCGAGCAGCCTGGCAGGCTGAGGGGGAGAGCCCTCGGCACGCAGCACAGATGAAGGGGAAGGGGGGATGCCCATGGCAGCCTTTGTGCGCTCACACTGTAGGACCCTGGGACCTGGCAGTGCAGCTCTGGGACAGCCCTGGCTCTGGTCAGGGGAGCACAGCATTGAACACGCTCTGCTGTCACCCATCTCTGCCTAAAAACTGGCTCCGAGCAGAGCCTATGTGTCTTTCTTGCATATTTGTACAGAGTTCAAGTTTTCAAATGTTTGTTGCTAGCTTTTATTGGTGTTAGAACAAGGTTTATTTTTAACAGGGCCTGTGTTTATGGATTCCCGCGGTTGCATATTTTTGGCATGTGCAAAATTAAACTAATAAAGCAATTTCATACTTAAGAGTTATAGAATATACACTTCCTGTTCAATATAAACACATTGTTCATAAACTCAAAACCTTTAGCTCGTAAAAATTAACTCTAAACAACAACAAGCTAGAAAAGCTGTCTTAAACTTGCACCCTGTATGTTTTGCTGTGTGTATCACAAATGCTTTCTTCAGCCTACAAGCACCATCACAAAAGCACCCACTTAAACCATTGGGGTTGTTGGGTTATAGATGTGTGCTTAACACAATATCCCAAATTTTATGTTTTACCTAGGGAAAAAGAGAAGGAAAGCAGCCTGCCTTAGGGACACGGGCCCAGTTTTTGTATGCAGGGGTCCCTCCTTCTCCTGTCGCCTTCTAGTCATCCAAGCACTCACTGCCTGGCTTTTGCTCTTTGGAAGGTATTTCAACTTTTCTTTATTTTGAGGGGGGAAATCTCAGGGGAATTGGAACTATTTTCAAGAATATTGATGTCATTTGTATTTTCGCATGTGCCATGTGCAGGCAAAGGGCAGAGCAGGATCAGGCTGTCACCCTGCGGATGTCAACTATGCATGAGAAGAAGGTTGGAGGGATCTTGATGGCAGTGGAACTTGGGGAGCAGGGCTTCCCTGCATCCCCCAGTGCCTGGCACATCATCTTGTCTCCCTGGAGGAGAGTCCCTTCCCATTCCATCCCTCCCTTGGGTGCCGAGGTTGCCAGGGAAGCTCCAGCTGTGCCTGGGCCATCCTGGGAGCCCATCCTGAGAGCACATTTGCAAGGGTCGGTTTGGGGTTTTGAGCAGCAGCTCCCAGGAGGAGGGCAGAAACCCAGCCCTCCCTATTCCTTGTCGAGGTGTTTGCTCACACCCACAGATGCCTGATTGACAACATGTTTTCAGCTACTACAAAACTGCCAAGAGTTTGCCATGGTGTCAGTGGTACAGAGAAATGCTCTTCCACGAGAGATTTCTCAGAGATTTTGCTACTTGCATCTGTGAGTGCAGCAGTAGCACCATCACCTTTCTTTCTAGAATATACTGTGTTAATATGAAAATTAAAGCTGAAATAAATGTTCACCAGAAAGTAATTTCAATCTGCCATGGAGATAATCCACATTTGTACGTTATCTAAAGTAAAGTCAGCCATGCTGGCCTCCAGCAGCTCTGAAACCATTATGAATTATTGAATATGTAATCTCTTTTTCTTTTCCATTTCCTTTTTCTTGTCTTCTTTTCCTTTTTCCTTTTCTTTTTCCTTTTCTTTTTCCTTTTCTTTTTCCTTTTCTTTTTCCTTTTTCTTCCTTTTCTTGTTCTCTCTCACTTCTTTGTTTTTCTTGTATTTTTTTTTTTTTTACTAGTTATTGACATAATAAATATATTTTCTTGAAAACATCTGGAGCTGCACAGGCATAGAAGTATTTATGAGCCTGTGCTCTTTACAGCACTGTTTTACAGGGTGCTGTCAACTGTGGAGGGGAAACAGAAGAAAGAGAAAGTTTCACCTCTGATGTTCTTGTCAACAGATACAGTGCTTCAGTCAGCCCCATTGCTCCAGGCCCTTGTCTCAATGGGCCACCAAATAAAATTTAAAGAAAAAAAATCAAGGTGTAAATAGCGTGTCTGTATTTACTAATTTTTTATTGGTTAATTCTTGACCCACCAAAAAATCTCAGGTCGTGCCAACTGAAATAATACTGCTTTTGGTAATACAGAGCAGCTTAGACTTTAAGTTGCCACAAGATCAGCTCTGAAAGCCATAAAAAATTAAGAGAGTTTGGGACTGAAATGCACCTTCAGAGTGATGAAAGATTTTTCAGGCAGCGTTGGAAATCTTGGCATACAGCACCTGAGGAGAGGGTTGGTACCTGCAGCCACAGCGTAAGCTTCCAGTGCTAACGACACTTCCTTAAGCATTGGGTGGGGTCTCCTGTGTCACAGCGCATGTTTTAGCAGAGAAAGATGTGCCTGAATGATACTGAAATGCCAGGTAAAAAATCCTGCGGTGGGAACAGCTGTGTGCAAGAGCATGGCCGCACACATGAAAGGTGAACCAATACTGGATGGGCACACTTGCAATTGACACTTCTTGGCTAAATCCTGTCCTGGCACCTGATGAGTGCTTGGGCATTCCTGGGGCCAAATGCTGATATCTTCTGGCAGACTTCAGGCTGCCCTCTGTACACTCCAGGGTGAAAAGTACTTGGGGAAAAAAACCCTCCTTCTGTAGTAAAAGCTGCATTATATTTTTTTGTCTGTCTCCTTAGGCAGTAAATATATCATCAGCGGCTCTTCAATTTCCCATAAGTAAAAAAATTACAAATTACCAGCTATGAATTTGCAGGAGTGCTTGCTATAAGCAAGAAAAAATAGAAGCATATTTTAAAGAGTGCTTCTCCCTGGAATGCAAGCCCAGACAAAGATTTAGCCTGTATTTTTAAAATTTAAGTCTGGTGGAGCAACATGTCATACCTCGGACACTGACAACAAATCAGCCTTTATTCAAGTGTGAAAATTAAGGCATAAATTGCTGGCTGCTTAGCTCTTAAAACAATGTCACATTACAAGAAATGTGATATTTTGAAGAGAAACAGGAAAAAATTTATCAAAGTTTTTGTTATTATTGCATTATCCTCCCGCTTGATCTACTAGCTATAGATACTTGGTGTCTGCTTAAGTGCTTTCCATTCTTCCCATAAGCAAATTCTGGTTGAAGACTATATATCATTTTACTCTTGATCACTCCTAGTCTCAGTACCTCATTACAGCAGAGTACTTTTTGAAACTGAGCTATAGCCCAGATAAATGATTGTATAAAGTTTTAAATAAACATACAACATTTATGTTATGTTGTTTCACAGGGATGATTTATAGTCATTTTCTTCTTCCAGTCCTGAGCTCTGGACATAAAAGACACTGAGCTCTCTGCTGTTTATTCAAGCTAAATCCTCTGTTTGTTCTGCATAAGCGTTCTTGATTCTTTAATATATTGCAGGCTTTAGCTCCAGGTTTATTCCCTCTGGGATGGTGGAATTAGATACATTAACTGACAAAGATAAGGTACGGACATTGTAGCTTAATAGCCATTAAAATAGATACTGTGATAACAAAAATGGAGCTAGAAAAGGGAGTCGAGGCTGTGATATTTTAAAAATATGTATTTATGAGACTTACATGAATAAGTGCAAGATTTTAGAAATCTCCCTGAGGAAACCCTAAAATGATGGTGAGATTTTGTTTGGTTGGGTTTTACTTCATAAGGATAAGGGAATCAGAAGATATTTTGAACCAGGTTACACATTGCCTCTTGCATCCCAAAAGACAACTTTGTTTCTCTTACTGAAATGACATTATACAATCTAGATGCTGGTCCACTGAAATACTGCTCTGTGCTACAGAAGAAAATTAAGAAAGTTCTGTGAGATAAAGCAAGTCTCTCTGCCTTAAGAACAGTGAGATCTGTTTACCATGTTTTTTCTTCCAGCAGCATATTTAAATACACATGCATGTATGCATTTATACTGCATAGGTGCTTAGCCCTTGCTCTCCTGTTAAAAAAGCAGGCAACACTAAATGTCCGTTTTATCTTGTAAGCTTAAATAGAACAAATTCTGAGCCAAGCCCACTAAAAGTTGCTTTGTAGATTGAGTCTATTCATTCTTAAATTTTTGTATAAAAACACCGTGTTAGCATTTAAAGACCTGATGCCTGACACAGAAGAAAGGTTTTAAGAATTACAGTTTTTACCATGACATACCTTAAATCATCTCTTAACACTGTATAAAAGTTAAGCTAAGATTTTAAAGGCCCAGAATGGACTTTTTTTTCTTTCTTTCTTCCTTCTAAATCAGGATTAACTGGTGTATAAGTAACAGACTGGGTGCTTTCACTGCCAAAAATTATCTAACTGAAAGTTTGAATCTGGCACTATAAACAGCAGCCCTGCCTGTACTCATACAACCTTGTTATTCTGTGGTACGCAAGTTGGTATGTTGTCCATGCTCTGTAACAGATTGCATTCCATAACACATGAAACCTGTTTTTATCTGAAACTTGAGTGGTAAAATTAGCAGCAGGACATTTTTTTTTAATTTTATTTTTGTATTTATTTTTTTTTAATTTTTATTTTTATTCTACAAGCATTTATTTTAGCTAAGATACTTTCCTTTTATAGTGGTGGGATATTTCCAGGAGTAATGGTGCAGATGTTGTGAATGACTTACTCAATGAGCATGAAAGGAAAAAAAGAAGAGTGAAAAAACCCCTCAGATCTTTGTCAAAGTCTGTTAGGAGTGTGTATAAAAACTAGCTATAAAAAAAACCCCCAAACTTTCTGGAGATACTGCTTTAAAAAAAGAATTATCTGATCTAGACTGCTCTCAATATAAATAACATAAAACACCATGTAATTATACTTAATTATCAATATTTTTTTTTATTGTTTTGTCAATAAACCAACCCAATTGTTTCCTGGTGAAATCCACTGTTTTCTTCATCACGTGTACATGTGATAACAGAAAAAGGAAAAGAAAACAAAAGGGGTGTGGGGGTGTGGAGGGGCACAACGATCCACTCAGGCAAAGAAGAGGGAAGTTTTTGCTATACAGGGGTGAGGTTTATGTTCAGGTTTTGTGAGTGACAACAAGGGCGTCTTTTCCCTGTGACGACGAGTGGAGCAAAGCCACTGCACCCTCCTCTGTCTCCTCCTGCTGCCCTCTATAGCCTGGTAGACCAAGTTTTCATGCTGAGCTCCAGATGCGGATGGAGAATTTGTGACTGCCTCTCTCATGGGCACCATCATCTTTGGCAGTGGAGCACGGGCGTCCTCCTCAGCGGCAGCCAAGTGGTTTCACAGCACTTGAGAATTGCTTTCACTAAGACTTGGCCTCCCCCCACCTTCAAGACTCATTTTCAACTGTATCTGTCATGTTTGTTAGGATAATAAGGATTTGCTTTTATGAGTATTTCAATACTAATAAGTCAGGAAATGATTTTCCTATAAAAGTTTTCACTAAAACCCTCGCAATTACTTATTTGCTCAATAGATGGGATATGGCAAACAATGCTTGACCTTTTCTTTTCCAAACAGTTGTAACAACTAAGCATTAACTAGCTATTCATCAAAGCATCAGTGCAATGAGGAATCACCTTCATCTTACCAAGAGAGACACAAAAGTAAGCACTACTGCCCCACACCACACACAATCATGTTCAGGGCAGGCCCAAAAATTCAGATATTTTGCCTTTTTTTTTTTTTTTTCTGCCCTCATTAAGTCATTTTCATTAATCTCTTAACAAGAAGAGTTAACCTAGCCTTCCTTGGAAGGCTGCAGTCTTGGGTTCCCTTATTTTCCCTAGAAATCAGAGAGTTTACATAAAGACTGCAATATTTTTGCTTTTTTTCTAAAGCTTTCGGATGAATTAACAATTAGCCAGATGGGTGAAAGAAGATACTATTTTATCTACTAAAAAAGAGCAAAGAAAGTAGCTTGTACTCGGTTGCTGAAGAAGCATCCCGGTAGAAACCAGTAACTACACCTTTTAGGGCATTAAGATGACTGCATCCAGCGCAGATAGTCTGAGTTTAAAGCAGTTTGTGAACCACTTACGCAGAAAAGCTTTTCCCACATTATTCTCATTTTGCTGATAGCATGCCCAGAGCCCTGTTTAAGATCACTCAACACCCCTATAACCAAGATGGGCAGAGAAAGCGCAGACTTTGTGCCCATCCCTCAGCCTATGAGCGATTCAGGAGAGATTTTTTTTGCCATGTTTCACCGTGTGCTGCAACACAAGCTTTTGGACAGGATGGCAAAGCATTCATTTTCTGTTACACGGTGTTAAAGAGATAATGCCTTCTAAGATGTCCTCTTGCTAAGCCCACCCTTATTTCTACTTATGCCATTACAAGCCACCTGCATTGATCACAACGTAAAGAAATGAAATAGAAATCCGTAGCATAAAAATGCTTATTCTCGAGTAAAACTTGAAGACCTTTTTAATGATTTGCTATATATACACGCCGTAAGAAGATACAGTCATAGAGTGAAAAAAGATAATAAAATCCATCTGTTCTGCAAGGTGTAGTAGGATGGGACAGGCGACACGCACTGCAGAGGCACGTAAGTGTGTTGCTAAGGTGTGCAAGTTTTTCCACAAATAGCATTGCCCTCTCACAGAGATATACCTACGGAGAGATACCTATCGATTTCTTGTGGTAGTGGCGTGGTTTTGCTTTTTGACGTTATTTTTTTGGTGTTTTGGGGGCTTTTTTCTCCACTTATTTTGTGTTATTAGCCCCATTTCTTCAGTGCAATAACTGAAGTATTACCAGAAGAGTCAGGATAAATCAGTAAGCTGGACTAGTTAAAACATCATATCCATCCACATTCAGGGAACTGCGGTAAAAAACATTAAACATAGTTGCTACGCAAGCGTCAAAAATGTTATACAGTCCAAACAGCTTGTCTTCTATGTTGCCTGAACAGTTCCTGGAGAAGCAGGTAGGCTCTGTGGTGTACAAGAAATACGCACTGATATTCATGAAAACATCCCCACAGAATTGGCTTAAAGTGCTGGCTGTATGAACAAACTATGTGTCTCTCTTATTTATTTGGATGATAAGTATCATTTGAACTTCATGCCTGGTATGAATGGGACTCAACCTTCACACGTGCATGTCTGATTAGAAAGCAAATAAGAGCCTACGGTGCCTTTCAGCCCTGATCTGGGTGACCTATTGTATTACAATATTAATCTTGTTGCCAAAAATAGCCTTCTCAGGCAAACATTCTGAGGGTGTAGTGTCCTGCACAACCAACGACTCTTCAGGCAAGATCAATAGAATTATTTTCTGTACCTCCAGATGTGAAAAACAAAATAAAACAAAAGAATCCCCCTCACTTATGGTATTAAACAAATACGGAAAGATTGAAGACTTACCATTACCACTTAGACCTAAATGCTACAAAATATTTCTTAGTTTGATTGCTTGCTCAACTCAGTGATTTGATTTTGCTGCCCTATTTATCTTTGTATTTGCAAAACAAAACTTACCATGGTCGTAGTCCTCTAACAATGATTTTTTTACACCTTTTTTTTTCTTCCCCTTAGTACAATTAAAGCTATGAGCAGCATACAAAAAGTGCTGAAATAATACCAGGCTGTGGGCTGTTCTACTAGCCCCCATCTGACTCAGTAAACCCACTCTAACTTTTGATGCAGTCAGTCCTGTTTTGTCACTACAGTTATGTCTCTGTAACGGCAACAAAACCCTTTGGTCAAACATCCAGTAACACTACACTTCCATAATCATCCACTCTGTATGTATATTGTTAGAGCTAAAACTTTTTGTAGTAATACATAAACTGTTTAAAATGCTGTCAAACCACTACAAGTATTTCACATGAAAAAAACCAACCCCAAAA
>WEIS01000244.1:0-34898 GCA_013389965.1 Todus mexicanus | reverse complement strand
ATTGATTTCAGCAGCAGCAGCAGACAATTCCCTAAATTATTGATGTTAATAGTGGACAAACCACAGGACACAAGTAAAAATATACAGAAGAAAGAGCTGAAGAAAAGCAAGAGGATGGCAGCCGGAACCATCAGGACGATGAGGCACAGAACTGGGATAGAGAGAGATGTCCCAGGTGACTGGGATCAAGACAGAGCACAAGCAAAGAAGATTTTGCTCAAATAAAAAGCAAAGGAGTGCATCTCTTGGAGATGTTCCCAAATGCTCTGGGTACGTGTGCTTTTACCTACCAGGGTTTTATAACCAGCAACAAACAGCTCATATGCAGAAATTCCTGCAGGGCAAAAGACCTGTGCTCCATGCCTGGGTTGAAAGCCTGTTAGTGGGGACAGAGGACATTACTCTGTTCTCCCCATCCTCTGCATGGAGGTGGCCCTCGAGGTTGCCTGGTCTGTACGACACTAGGTGGCTCATTGGCAGCCTGCCTGGCGCGTCCTAGTTGTGTTTCTCAGAACCCCTCCGTGTTTTCAGCTGATTTGCTTTGACATCAGCAGCCGGCAAGAAGTTCTCTGTGTCGGGGTGCGTGGGAGTGCTATGTGACACCTTAATCATGCTAAACAGGAACACACATTCAGATTTCCTCGGCGTTTCAAAGAAATGTGATTTCCTTTGTGCGGCAAAGAAAGAGTTGACTTGATTGCGACTCTCTGTGGAGATCAGCTCCGGTGCCTGTGAATTATGGTGCCAGGATCTCATTCTGGGGGGAAAGAAAAGGAGATAAAACATACTGGGCTTTCAAGCGGCAGCCACCGGGGTTAAGTTTCTTGCTGGTAACTAGAGGTCATTTTGAGGAGAGCAGTTTAATTTAATCAGCCAGTGTATCAGGAAATCAGATCTTTGTTCAAAAATAAAAATCTGTGCAAAGTATCAGGAAATGTCATCCAAAATCCCAGCTTCTGAAGCAGTTGTTAATTATTTCGCGCAGGCATTAGAAACTAATTCAAAGTCCAAAAGAGTGATTAATTTGTTAGTTGATGTGTCCTCCCCGTAGGGGTGACGAACATTTAAAATCTCAATGAAAACTCAACCAGTGACATTTCAGTCTAGATTTAGCTAAGCATTCGCTGGCCCGGATGAGATTAAATAACGGCAGGGAAGAGGAAGAGTCGTGAGAGACCTTCTAGCACAGGGCCAGGCAAAGAGTGATACTTGACGTAGGGTGGGATTTTATAGCTGGTGTGATTTGTGGTATGCAGCAAGGCCGTTAGAAAAGCTGGATTTGCTGGTGTGCTCATCCTGCTGACAGCCTCACTTGCTCAGCCTTGCACATCCAGAGGCACTGGACTGCTGCGATGTTCGGCACGAAAATGCCTTTTTTTTTTGTGATTTATGAGATAATGTTAAAAACTCTACGTTCGATAAATTACCGTGCAGAGTAATAAGAAAAACTCCTGCTGGATCTGATACATGAATTTGAATGATTATGATCCATTTAGAAAATGGCTGCGTTCCTGCCAGACATGTACCCAAAGCATAGGTCTGCAATGGGGGGTTGTCCAGTCACCGCTATCATGGGCCATTAAGGTTTACCCTGAGGTTCACCAGACCTGATAGTTGTTGCTGCCCAACAGTTTCAGCTTTCAGCGCCAAATTAACTATTGCCTAACCCTATTCACATAGCGTGCAAAAAAAGTAGGTCACTCGAGACAGCAGGTATTGCTCAGCTTGGAAATCCACTTCTGCATGTGCACAGTTCAGCAGCTCCTCTAGAGGAAGGATTCCATCCGCTGCCACCAGGGCTGCTGCTTTGAAAGACCAGCAACCCTCTTTCTTCTCTCCAGTGCAAGGTGAGGGTGTTCTCCTTTCCAAGTGGACTGCCCTGAGACAGGGAATGTCCCCATCCATCTTCAGTGGCAATGATCTCCCTGGTTTAAAGGAGAGCTAATGAGCAGCTTGCCTCGCTCTCTGAATCAGGGTCTGGGCTTCCAGTCTCAGAGTGGGAACTGAGGTCTCTGCTGCAAAGGGAAGCTGAATGCAGGATGAATTTCTCTTCTCATGCTTTGGTCTCCTGATCCTCTGCAATGTCACAAAAGCCAGGTGCTTCCCAGGAACGGGATGATCCTTGTAACTCCCTGCTGGGAGCCAGCGGTGTGCCCTGGTGTCCAGGGCCCACAGACAACAGGATAGTCCCCACGGAGATGGCCCAGGAGCCGACTGCTGGTAAAGCAGCACTGCCCTGGAAAGCAGGACAGGACTGGCATAAGCAGGGTGGGCTTGTCCTATGAGCCTCTTAAGAGGAGTTCAGCATTAGATGGACAACGTTGGATGGTTGTCCATGACAAACTCCTCTTTCCCTTTGTCTTGCTCAGGGGGATTAAGGTAGTTTGCACGATCAGCTCTTGGCAACCAACCTATCTAATATTTTGTGCTCTGAATCCTGCCTGGTTAATTGGCCTGGTCATCTGCAGGAAAGCAGATCTGGGCAGGAGCTTTCCACAGCTCCCTCGGAGCTGCATTGCCACCCAGTCCCACACCCAAACGGGCTTTCCACCACCTCCCGCTCTTGTCTTATTTAAGCTGTCGCAGTTGCTGGCCTGGATGGCAGGAGGCAGACCTGTGATGGCAGGTGTCAGCGCCACTGCAAATGGCAAAGTGCTTTTTACTCCCTCAGCTAAAATATATCCACTCGCATCTTGCTGTGGATTGAAGAGCAGCGCTGGCCTCAGGCCAGCGTCCATCACCGCCTGTTCTGAATAGGGAGAGCAAGGGGCTCTCCTGCTCTACATTTGTCAGAACTTGGGGATCAATGTCGTTTTAGAGCTGTGGTTAAGCAGTCACAAAATTACCTGTGTAAAAATACAGCGCAGGGAATGTTAGCTGAGCTTCACTTAGATCACTGCAGATGTGTTATTTTGGGAGAGCATTCATACTGTGCAGTCCTTATTCAGGCGAAACTGCAACTGACGTCATTTTTTCCATAATGTTGCTTTTATTTGAAATCATATCTATACATCTTGTACAAATCTAACTAATAATAAGCATTTCCATGACAGAGTCTACTTATGGATTAATTTTGGAATTTGGTTTATAGGCATGATTTGACTTCGGCGGGATTTATGTCCCTAAAAGGACTGCAGCAACAGGGGACAAATGCTCGAAAGTGGCTTTTTGTCTATAATTCAACATATTTGTTTGCAGAACCCTGAACAATGTTCTAATCTTCCATCTGAAAACTGCCTTGTCACCTTCTGATTTACAGCATTTTCCTTTGCCTTTCCTCTCTACGACTCACTTGGTATTTCGTACAAGGCAGGTATTGTCAAATCTCTTTCTTCAAACATATAATAACCACCTTTTGTATTGAACAGGAGTATAAATTACTCAGCTTATATGACAGAACAGAAAATAAAGAGTTGAGTATCTGGCAGAGATGCCAAAGAGTGATGTTATTATAACCTTACTGTGAAAGATTTGCCAACAGAAAGTTACATATCAGTGAGGTAAGTGACGACAGTATTTCCTTTATTACAACGAATATTAGAAAACATCATCGTATGATGTATTTCCAGACAAATTGCACCTCTCATCGGGATGTTGAGGAGCCGCCCTTGTGCATAACAGATGGGACTTCTAGCTTAAACAGCCCCGCAGGCATTGAAAGACAGACCATCGCAGGGTTTACGCCTGTCAGTATTACAGCCTTATTATTCAGACCTTCTTGGGAAATTTTCCAAGACGGTTGCTTTTGAGTGGAAAAATGTTCCTGCAAAATGAAAATCTTGTAGGTTTTTGATTTTCCTGCGTGGAAATTGTACCAGGAATAGAATGGCTATCTCAAGGTGGCGTGGTCCAAACGAAACCAACTTACAGTGTGTGGCTTGGAGCAGTTTCAAACAGCCACCCATCCTTGCCTGTGCTGCCATCAGATGTATGGGATTTATGTTCAGATGCTTTGTCCTACCAGTTTCTGCGAACAGGTTTGGCTCCGGCAGGCACCTGCAGTTGTCTTCTGGGTGGGGCAATGCAATCCAGACACAGTGTCCTTTGGGCATGGAGGTGAAAGGGAGCACACTCTAGCCTTGTGGGAAAAGCTGAAGATTTCAATTTATTGGGGACAAGAAGATTATGAGGTTGAGAGGCAGCTTAGAGAAAAGCACCTGTAGCTGTTTCTCCTTGTTGGGGTGTATCCACGCAAACTTGTATGGCCCTCTTTAAGCCTCAGAATAAAGTGGTCTTTCCAAGGGTAATCAGGACAGCACAACACAGTCACTGAAACAGAAACTCAAACCATGATCTCATCAGCTCCGTTCTTGGTGGCTGACTGAATCCTGAGGCAACCCCGTTACCTAGTGACTGGTGGGACTGGCGAACTCTCCCCTGAATATCACCTACAGCACCCAATCAATAACGAGCAGTATTATCATCAGCGCTTTCTGCTTGATGTATCGGTGATTGTAAGCAATCAGTAGACTCAGGATGGAGGCTGAGGGTCAACCGGACTGAAGTGGGGGAAAAAAAAGCTACAAGCTCGCAGTAGCTGGTTCCTCGCAGTTGGGATTTGGTGCGTGGCTCCACCTCATGGCAACTGCACAAGCATGCAAGGAAAGAGTTAGAGCTGCGGTTTGGGCTTATGGGGTGATGAATGACACTGTTTCCTTCTTCATAAAATAATCTCCAAGTGTCACCAAGTCAAACAGACTTAACCGAGACTCGGCTGGGATGCCCAAAAATCTCAGTGTTGAGCTTTCTCTACTCAAGGCATGAAAGCAGCACACAGGCTTTGGCTGCGCTGGATCATCTCCTTTCTGTACTATATGGCGGGGTGAGTAGCAGTGTCCACCGTAAAGGCCACCCAGCACTTCCCGTTATCCTCCTCTGTGTTCATTTCTTTATAAATATTTATTTACAAATTTTTGGGAGGCTGAAAATTTGCAGGCCCGGAGTCTGCTTTGGAGAAACTTGCTGCTAAAGTATAAATTAGTTGTCAGCGGACACAGGCCGAGAGGTATGTGAACGCGCATCTGTTCTGAAATAGGCTTTCAAGCTTGACTGTTTTCCTTTTCAACTGCTTTTGTGCTACTGTTTCAGCTCAGGAATGTGACATTTGCAGGCTGGCAGAAGAGCTGCGCTTTGTGTGTGCTTCTTGCTGTTCCCTTCAGGACTAAACCAAAACCATTTTAAGTTTAAAATGTTGTGGCTTCAGTAGAGTTATTTATTGCCTGATTCTCTGAACACCAGCTCTGGTTCCTCAGGGCCTCCGCCTCCCATGGCATGTCCAGCACAGATTGCAGGAGGTCCTGCAGCTGGTCCCCAGCAGCCACCAAAGGAGCCAAGGCAGGAGCCAGGGTGGCCGGGGACACCGGTGTTAAAGGTTGGACTGGATGATCTTACAGGTCTTTTCCAACCTAGGTGATGCTGTGATACTGTGCCAGCCTGTCCTCACAGAGCAGCTGCTGTTCCACGATCTCTGCTGCCCTCGCATGGCACATCTAGGAAAGAAAAGGAGCCGGCTTTGGGCAAATTCAGAGGTTCAGATCTGACATCGTTCATTTGTGAATGCTAAGACAGGCTCACAGGTGGTTTTGCAAGCTCTGGTGGAGCTCTCTCTGCAGAAATAATACTGAAAATTGATCGTTGCGGGACTTTGGCACATTCGAAGTCGTGTTCAGTAATAAATCTCAGCATCTGTAAGAAAGGTCTTGAAATACATAACCTAACAAACCAGCCTATCAATCTGCTTGCCCAGGTAGGGAGACTTTGTCTGCTCGTTGGTAACTGTTTTGTTTTTTTTCTTTATAATGTCATTTTGCTCTTCACTAATACTCTCCATCCAAGGTTATCAGGAAGCTGATCAGCTAGATCTCCCAGGAGCAAATCATTACCTAGGAAAACATTACTCATCCTGAAGACCAAACACAGCCTTGAGCCCTGCTTTGAATAGGCATAGAAGAAGGATGTTCCAACCTGATGGTAATAGTAAAACTGTTGCTTGCATTAGGGTCATCTTCCTGCTGTTACCAGTAAACACTGTATTTTATAAAATTACCAGGATCTATCAAGGAAGTTTGAATGCAGCCTGCTTCTCAGCTATGAGAAACTCTGCTATTCTGAATGTGGTCACTACAGTATCCCGCATCCTTTTCTAGTCATAACTTAGTAGACCTTCGCTTTTATTTTGTTTAAGCTTAATTTTAGCACAAGGTTGTTCTCACCGTTCACCTCCCTGGTGTTAAATCCCGAGATAATGTTTGCAATATGATGCTCAACTGTGTGCGCGCTCTTGCAGCAATTACTAACACCAAAGGAAGTTTGTTGTACAATGACCAGTAACATATAGCACGCGACGGACTAAACCCACCGACTCATGGGACCTGTGCCGTATTCAAACATAGGTCACATGTGCAAGAGCAGATTTGAGAAGATAAGCTGCTAAACTGGCCTATCTCTGGGAGAAAGTCAAGCTGGCAGGCTATGTCAGCTGAGCTAATAGCTAAGTTGATCTTTAATCCATCTTTGCTGTAAACTATCTAGAAAGAGATTAGTGGGGCACTAAGTAGCCAGTCTGGGTGAGTTAAATGATAAAACCTGAGAAAAATCACTGAGAAACTGAGAAAAGTCAAGGTTTTGAAGCCTAAAACTTACTGTAATGGCATAATTGTACGACGTGCAAGGCGGAAGAAAAGCAGCCCTCTTTTCTTGCTGCCAAAACACGGCTGGTGTCACGCTGGATTAGTTCCTTGGTCTGATTTACAGTAAGTCCATGCCAATGCAGCACCCTTGGGATGAGCCGATGTAACTGGTGAAGGTGGGATGAAAGCATTTGACTGTGTTGTGCAATTTCATCTCTACAAGTGGGTGAAGGGCTGTGCCACAGACGGAAAGCAAACGTCTTTTCTGGTTGTTGTGAGGTTTCATAGCTCTCAGAGGGCTGGTGGCTGTTGAGGTGTCTGGAAGTGACTTTGCTGATTTAATTCAATTTAGCTGCTCAATTATATTTCCTTTTTGTAAGACAGCAGTCAAAAATATCCAGTGGGTGAGAAGCATGAAGAAGGCTTAGGAGCCAAGCCAGAAACTTGTACGCTGAGGTAGCAACATTTCTACTAAATGAATCCCGAGCAGAAAGTCTGCTAATACTGGCTGTAGGCAGTGAGTGGCATCGCGGTATCACAGAAGAAGCAGTACAGCAAAACCCCAAGATCGTTAGGCACAGCAGAGAGGCAGATGAGAGGCTGAGGAGGGGTTATTCTCAGGGTGGGGATCCTACCTCCATTTCAGTGCCCTGTTTGTATGCCTAAGCGTGACAAACTGAATCCACTGCAGCTCAGAGAAATAAAGTAATTGCTGGTGGAGCTTGTGTTGCTCCTTCCTCTCTGCCCTGCAATCTCCAGTGATAAGAAAAGCAGTCATGTCTCTCCTCTCCCCCTGTTAACTGATGTGTCTTCTTCATGGCTCGTAGAAAATGCACAGCATAAATAGCAGACCTTGATGAGGGTAGCACCTGGTACATTTGGAGTCACTGAGCCATTACTGGTTCATCATTAAAAGGGAGCATGGCATAGACTGTACAAGAAGAGAGGGCACGAATCCTGGTTTGTGTAACAAAGCAAGTGTCTGAGGGCTCACAAAGAGCACAGATGATATTTTAACCTCCTGGGAGAGGAGAATTTTAGGGATCTGAATAACGCAAAGGTGCTCACTGGTGTTTCTGGGTCACTGGCTTGAAACCATGGCAGCCAGGAGCTCATGGAGGGTTTGCTGATCTGTCTTAACTGAGAGCTCAAGCCAGGAGGAGTGGAACTGGAGCTGGAGCAAGTTTGCTGACTGAGGCTTACAGTCCACACACCACAGCCTTCCGGCTTGAGGAAACACAACAGAAGGGACATAGAAACGTAATGTGACATATATGAATAGGAATATTACTTTGGCAGTCTCCTCCTGCGTTATATTCTCAGTGGCAGCATCTATAAATCATCTGCTTGGTTATGTTTTATTACCTGTAAGTGCATGATAGGGCCAGTATTGTTTTAAAATTCAATTTATCACGCTAATTTCAAACCTCAGTGCTGTAATATTGGCTTTCTTTTTATTACATGATCCTTTGCCTTCAGGAAACCACTATACAAGATGTTAAAGTTGCCATAAACAAGGGATGTTTTAAAATACATTCCTTTGTTTTTGGCTCCATGATTCTATCATGTGGTGGCTGAGAAAACAGAAATACAGATAAGTATAACTGGCATATTGGCCTCAGAATTATGAATTGTTTTTTCAGTGCTACACTCTGACAGATTTAGTTTCTAAATACAGCAACATAATTTTTGTCAGCGCAGATTCCATTTCAGTAGCAAAATAACAGCAATGTTAATTGTAACGATAATGCTGGCGTTAGTGGGGTTGTCTTGCTGATAAACACTGGAGATGCAAATGCAGCCTCCTGGGCTCGGAAGATCTCAGCAGAGAGAAGTATCCATTTAGAGCTGGGGAAACTGAGGCACAGAGTGACTTGCCCCCAGTCACTGAGGAGCTGAGGAGAGCAGAGTGCAGCTGCGGCTGCGATCCCAGGAGGAAGTCTGCCCTGACATGCAAAACCTGTGCTGGGCAACCACCGGCACCCACGCAGAGGCTCTGCCCATGGCACAGGCAAGACCACGTTGCAATGAGACGGTTTGAGTCCCCTGAAAAAGGCTCACAGTTATTTTGAGTGCTGCTGTTGTCTCAGGATGCCTACGCAGTGCTTTCTGCAGAAAGCGGTCCCTGTCCTCTTTGCTGTATAAACCTCCATCGTGTTTACTGTCCAAACAATTTGAGGTCAAATAAGGAAAGAAAATGAACTGCCAGCCATTTCCCATCGAGTCCACTGGTTTCTTCTAGATGCTTTGCAAGAGTTTTGTTTAGCTCCACTCTGACTTCCGCTGGTAGCTGTACGAACAAGCAAATGAGGCACCGCTGCTCTCGTGTGAATATAAATGGCCTGACAGTGGTCACACAACGGCAGCACATCAGATGCTGGTGTCTGAAATGTGACCTGATGCTACAAAACCACAGCACAGCCTCAGCTATGGCCTTTGTTTTATCATTATGCTCTTTGTTCTCGAGGGCCTGTAGCAAACTCTACAGAAGTAAAGAGGGCTCGCGTCTGGGATTTTAGGGTATTTTTTTAAAATAACTTGTTATGAATTGGTTGCTAAAAACGTACCTGTAATTTCATTCAAAAAAAAAAAAAAAAATCCTGTAAAATCAACTAGGATTGTCACCCTGCCTGGGGTTTCTCCTCCTTCTGAGGTAGCCCAGCACCTCTATACATGAAGTAGGACCATTTTTTTCTGTTTTTCTCAACTAAAACATATCCAGAAAGACTGACTGCTGAGCTCCTCCATGCCAAGGGAAGACGAAGTTGAAAACATCTTCATTATGCTGGTAGAACCAACCTATCCCCAAAACATTCATCTTTCCTTCCTAAAAACAAAACAAAGGTAGGGCTGAACCAGAGTGATGCAGGAGCTCCACACACACCGAGGAGCAAATGCAGCTGCTTTTATCTTCAGCTGATCCAATTTTTTCTGCAGAGCCTGATTTTTGATAGAAAGATTAAACACCGTATTTGAACAGGCCTGGGAAGGCAGCACATTTGTTCTCAGCACACACATACATAAAGTCACGATTTTTGAAGGTCTGAGAAAAATCTGTAAAAGGTATGTCAGCAAGAAATAACATTTCCAAGGCAGCTCTACTCTCAACTTTGCTGCTGAAGTATTTCAACAGAAATTATTAGTGTGGATTTTTCTTAATAATCATGGAGGTTTTCACCAAACTTGTTGATTTTCTTCCTGTTTGCAAAATATTCTCCTTTTTTTAATGTATCCTTGACAAATTGCTTACTCTTTTTTTTTCTTTTTTTTAAATCAACTGTGACATGTCTTAATGTATTTTAAGTTATTCATAGATGTCTTGGCACTATAGAGTTTTCCTTTTCACTTTGTCATCACAAGAACCAATTGTTCACTGGCTGGGGGGTTTTTTCGCTAACAAATTTCAGAACACACAATGCTTTGTTTAATTACGGAGTCACTCTTTTGTTTTTTTTCAGCTTCCTCATCAGAAGGCAGCTATCTGTGCAACCTGCAGGTGGAATTCCAGGTATTTCAGCTATGCTGCGCCAGGACTGCGAGCTTCTGTTCTGTGAGCTTCTGTTGCAGTAATTTTTCAAGAACATTTACAGCAGTAAAGATTATCAGCTAGTTTGCTGCTAATAAGTAATGCCCATGGAAGGCCAAATCGAGAGCTGGTCTGTAATTTAAAGAGACATACCTGCAGTTGATTCTCTCTTTTCCATTACTTGCAATATTCACAGTGTCACTTTGGGATTTGTGTTACCAGACACCTTAGCCCTCTTCTTTCTTATCTACATGGGCCAAGACGGAGTAGAAATGGCACGAGGTAGATAAGGATGGCAGGAGGAGGGACTGCCTTTTCGCAGTTATAAATCCTGGATGAAGTTTCCTTCTCTGAAGACTTTCAAAGCCCACCTGGATGCATTCCTTTGTGGCCTGCCCTAGCTGATCCTGCTTCGGTAGGGGAGTTGGACTAATTGATCTCTAGAGGTCCCTCCTAACCCCTAACATTCTACGATTTTATGAAACTTCAGTTTTCAACTAATTGTGCCTCAGCTCTTCACCCATGGGAGCAGAGTTCATAAACTCATGTTGTTTTCCTGCCCTGTCCTCTGCTGTCATCTGGGCTATGACCTGAAGGAACTGGTTTTAGCACTAATAACTGCAGTTCTATAATAATCGCAGCCACAAGATGCAAAGTATTCCACTCGAAGAGCCATTTTCAGTGTGAAACGCAATGTCCATTGATAACTTTGCTAACTATAGGTGAACCCAAACTTTGCATTTTTTTTATCTTAGGAAAAAAAAAATTAAATAAGTTTTCTTGTTCCCTGACCCATGAAACAAAAATATCTGTCTTTTAAATACCCAGCCCCACACTTCCTGGCAGACCCAGTATGAACCACTGCCGCTCTGCACACATTGTTTCCTCTCTTTGACAGAAAAGAAAATAAAAATAAATTCAAGATTTAGCCACAGTCTGGCAACACCTTGCTTTTGCATTGACCTTATCTCCCATCTCCTGGGGGTAGCAAGCTGCTCTGCACAAGAAGGTGAGCTAAAGGCAGAGCAGAGCTTACGTGTGATGCACGGTGAGAAGGGTCTGAGACGTCTGTTTCTCCAGCCCTGCTCTTGTCCCATTCTGTTGACTGGTCTCCTCCCTGACATCAAAGTACCTTGCTGATGTCCACTGTAGCAGGAGGCTTAAAACCTCTTGATTTTCTCTTTCTGTATTAGCAAAGATTTATTTTGCGTTCTTAGTTTGACTATTTGCTTAGCAAAATACATCCTTCCCTCACCATCACTGCTCCTGCGATGCCAAGGGCTGAAGTCTGGCTGGTGGTAGACTACAGAAATCATAAAAAAAGCCAACTTCAGCTCTTGTCTTTGCTTTGTAACTGAGGTTTTCCTTCCGAAGGAGTAGCCAAGGTCTCCTCTTCCTGCTGAAGGCTTCTGTCATCGAGTCAGCAGCTCCGCGTGGTACCTCCATCTGTGCTGCCAGACCAGTGGAAACTGCTGCCTGTCACATACAGGGAGCAGGTTTTTCTTATTTTTCTTTGGAGATCCTATGAGGAATCACAGGATTATTTTATTTTACTTATTTTTCAGTTTTGTATGATTTCTTTTTGGTCAAATGGTGTCATGTTTTAGTTTGTTTTCATAAAAAAAATCTCAAAAGGATGAACTATTTTGCCATATTTGAACAGTGCTTTGATAGAAATATTTGGATTGTGTTTTAACCTGTTAAAACTGATATGTATTTAAATAATTTTTTCTATGGATCTATTTATAAATTATTATTATTTTTATTATAGATCCATAGAAAACTGGCATTATTCAGCTTCAACTTTTTCGTTATTTTTAAAGTAGAAATTAAAATGGGTGCAAATTATCAGTTGTTGACAAAGGGAACCTTCTTTTCATCTGTTTTCCTCAGGGGTAATAAACTTGGAGCTGTTTTCTGGTCCAACTTTAACATCCTCGGTCCCATGGTAAGCCATTTTTGTCCAGACACCACGTGGCAATACACAAGCTGCGTATAGATAATATAAATGCCTATCTTGAAGCAGAAATGGCTGCTTTCAATTCTCATGGGGGTTTTTTTGGGTTTTTTTTTAAAGATTAAAGATATTAGATGTTTTCCTCAAAGCCCAGCTGCTGCAATCAGCAGAGTTCATGAGACTTAGTGTTTGTTCCAAAAGTAAATTACGAACTCCCTTGGTTACAGAGAAAATTTAAGATGAGCAGAAAGGGCATCGCAGAAGTTTAGAAACCAGAAAACAAAGAATTCGAAATTTGCCTAAGACAAACCAGAAACTGTAACGACTGTTGAGCTGATCTCAGGTGGGGGCATTATTAATGCATTACTGCATTATTAATGTGTGAAGCAAGTGCCACAGCGTGAAAAGAGCTCAGCCCATGAAGACGGTAGAAGAGGAGAGAGTCTTGCTGGTTGGAAGCGACATATTTCAGAATCAGTGTTCCACTTTCTTTCTTATGACTTCCTTTTCTTATATTATTTTTTTCTCCCCTGTTAGCAATTGCTATAACAAAATCTATCCTTGTGAAGGAGAAGAGAGTGTCATCAAAAGCAACAGTGCTTTTTTTTTTTGCTTTTTTTTTAAAAAAATTAAAATTAACTAAAAGGCCTAGGCTGCTGAAAACTTGATTAGAGATTTTGTATGCTTTGGACGTTGTAACAGTGTGCTTTTGCCGAGGTGGGATCAGAGTACAAAAGGGAAGAAACCTCTGTTTGACCTTGACTTGCTAATCTCAGCAGCATAACATTCATTATTCTACACAGGATTAGAGGTAAGATCTGTATTGCTGCCTTTGTGACTCAGCAGGGCAGCAATCCTTGGCCGAAATGGGGTTAAATAATTCCTGGTGTTTGGCAGAAAGTTTTGGAAGAGAAGACAGTTGGGTTTAAATTACCCGTCCTAGCCTCCTGTGTTCTAGCTTTCGTCTTTTCTCCTGTAAAATAAAGTATTCTGTAGCTTAGCTCCAGAATAAAAGGACTTTCCTAATCATAAAGGAAATCTAGAAAGTATTTTCTTTGAAAAAGGGGATGATATCTTCAAATTACTAGTCCAGTCTAAGAAAAAAAAAAAAAGTGGAGGAAACAATTTTTGTGTTTGTGTGTGAAATTTTTAATATCATTACAAACAAGTCCTGGATGATAACAGAGCTGTTTTTAATTCATTCCAATCTGGCGATCAGTCCAAATAAGCATTTGAAAATTCACATTGCTGTGTTCTTTGTTCTAGACATTGTCTCCTATTAAAGAAGATATAGTTTTCCACTGAAGGAAGGTTGGTTGTTTTTTTGTTTGGGTTTTTTTCATGTTTTTTCCTCTGTTAGTAAAGTTCCGATTTAGTGTTTGTTTTTAAAACAGCTCATACAGTGTGTAAATTCAGATTTTTCACTCGAATGTTACTGATTGCGGAGGTGTGGGCAGCTGGGACTTACAAACAGACTGTGAACTTACTGAATTTTGTAGCACAAATGAACTCTGTGGGGAAATGCAAAAGGTTTCTTCTTATATATGGTTTTTAATACGGTAAGTGAAATAATATGATTTTACCTGTATATGAACACATGTACTTGAGAAACAGAGCAAGTCATCTAGGGATTGATATCTGCCTGAACTTCTGGAAAATGGTCCTTTGCCAACAGAGGCTCTTCTGAAGCTACATAGTTAAATTTGCTCCACACGGTACTCAGCAGACCATTATTACAGGCCACAGGTCTCAGGGAATTTGCACAGGTTGCGGTATCACGTCTTCTCCACCCACCAGCCCTGGAGCAGAGAACCCAGCGGACTCGGACACAGCTCCTCTGATTTGCTCTGCAAGCTAGAAGGCAGTCTGAGAGACCAGAAAACGTAAGCAGCCTATCTTGAATATCTAATTTATTCAGGATTTGAGTCATTAGTAGATATATTATCTAATTTTTCTCCCCCTTCATTTATTCCCTCTTTTGAATTGTTAACAAATACGTTAATAAGATTGGGTCCCTGCGCCAGGGTCTGTCGTACCTCATCCAATACCAACTCCTACCTTGAGCTGTTGACGCACAAGATCTCTAACGCTCTATGTTAAGAAGATGCTTATCATAAAAAGTAGAACAGAAGGTTTTGACCCTTTAACGTGACTCATTCAGTTACGGCTGCAGTGCATAAAGATAACAGCAGGTGCACTAACGATTTGCATTCTATACAAATATGCTGATCCTGGAGATACACCAGATGGATGCTCTTCCAAGGCATAGGCGTCTGCAGTGTGCACCCCAGAAGATTATCTCTCATTCTATCTCTATTCAGAAACTATCGCTCATGTACATCATTAATTTTTCAGTCATGTTTTCACTTCAGTGAGATTTTTGACATGTGTTTTTACATGATTACATGCTTATCTCTATTAGGACCAGCGCGCGCTCTCGATCCCCAGATAATTCCAGTGCTTTGATTAGCTAGAGGGCTCTTCTAAACTCTTCTGATGTAACTTGTGTCGGATTAAAGCTGATCTTTGCATGAGCGAGCACAGATGCAAGGAACTTCTCCTCCCTTCCTGTGCGCCCTGAGGGAAGGCCTTAGACAATAATAAATCCCCGCAAACAGCTATGTAGAAAGTACAGAAAGACCTGGGCTGCGCCTGCTTCGTGGTCCCAGAAGAGCTTCCACGAGCAGTAGCAAAGTCAACAGTAAGAAGTCTTCAGGAGGAGGACAATAGGAAACGCCCAGTGGAAGAGCACGTTGAGCAGTGCTTGGCGTGTGTCCTTCCCGTCAACGCCGCATGCTGTTAGAGGCCACCAAGGCTCCTCCTCACAACTTCAGAGCAGGGCCTGGATGTTCTAGTTCAGTCTTGTGCGTCGCTGTGCCCCACCTGCCTCAAGTCACCCTTCTTTGTGCCTCTCAGTCACATTGTTTTTATGAAGGATTTTCATTTTATTGGCTTAAAAAGCACGAGAGTTTTCCTGGTTCCCCGCAGAGCCTCCTGCAGTTTTCCTATTCTGCTGAGGACACGGTAACATTGAATTTCTCCCTGCTGATAGTACTGGTAACGAGCTGCTGGCACTTTATCACTGCAGATGCAGTGGCTGCAGTATTTTGCATTTATTCTAAAGGTGTGATTGCAGGCGCTTTGAATATGCTGGTGTTTTGTGCAGCCAGCAAAACTGACACTGAGTAAATAGCTAGTTAGTACCTGTATAAAAACGCACTTTGACACTTAGTTCAAATGTTCTCGCATGTATTTCTAGGTTTTTTTATTGATCATCCCAAATCAAACACCAGAGCTTCTGCTCAGCTGAAACTTCAAGAAAAATCAGTTCTGACAAATGAAAAGTTTTCTTTGCAATGAGGAAATACCATTCTTAAGTCAGGACACTAGTATAGAACCTGGAAGCCATGTTCTGCCCAAGGCACGCTGCTGCTGTGAGGTCTCTGACAAACCTCCTCGCTCTCCAGGCCTAATGCCTTTGAAAATGTGAAATAATAATCTCCGTTCTTTTTTAAAATTGTTTTGACATCTACAAATGAATAGCGTTACAGAAAGGGACATTACCGTGTTTTGTGTGCGAGGGCAGAGGGCAGTAACTCCTCAAAGGTTTTTCTAAGCGCGGTGCTTGCAAATAACAAGGGCTGGGGCGATTGATCTGAGGAGTAGCTGAACATTGTAAGACTCAGACAAACATTGCAGCAGGCAAGAGGCCAGACACCTGAAAGTACAACCTCCCTTCATGTCAGCTTTTCCACTAGCAACTTAAGTAGCGTACTTTAAATCAATATTTACTTTAACTGTCATGATTAAATGACAATAATTTACCAAGATGAAAATGAAACTCTGGTAAGAATGGAGCCAAGTACACATTAGAACTGTTTCTACAAGCAATACACTTTGCAAGGAGGCTCAACTCTGTTCTGCTGAGAAGACGTGCTGAGGATACTGGACCTGTCTCATGGTATGATCGTGTTTGAAGGTGGGTCTCCTGTGAAGTTAATAATTTGAACTGTGCCTCTACAGCTGGACTATTCTCAAAGGTCAGCTTCATGCGAAGAAGGCCCTTTGAGACACTAAAGGTGATCATTAAAACCCAATCAAGGCTTCCCAGAGTAGCTGAAGCTATTGCCTTGAGGAGCTGGGATCTTCCAGGACTGTTCTGACAGTGACAGTTCATGTGGATGTGTGTGTGAGCGCCCTCTCATCAACCCTTCCAAGGCGCAGTAGAGTTCTGCAGAGATAACACCACTCCAGTAATGCAACTGTCTTCTGCTAGTATGGAATGATCACAGACCTCTCCCTCACAAACTGCCCCTTGCTTTCTGATGGAAAACTGGATTGACACCCAAGCCTGAGACACTGGTGACTAGTTCTTTTGAAGATGAGTGTAAAATCTTCTTCAGAGTCCTGCAGATGAGAAGCTCATAAGTGAAAAGCTGGAAGATGAAGTTTTCTCTATGAAACTTCTGCTTAAAGGTTTTGCAGCTCTAACCAGAAAATCCAGCTGAGCTTACGCCCATCCTGCTAAGGGGTGTAAATACTCTGGTGGTGTGTAACTACTTAGCCTGGATAATCTGCCAGTGACAGTGCCTACAATATTTGTTCCTCCTGCCTAATGACTCTTTAACATTTCTTACAACCGATGGGATAAAGCTGTTCAACTTCTATCTTCTACACAAAAGCTATGTTTTGCTCCTAGCTCCTGTGAGGAAGTGACACGCCAGTTTTATGACCATTATTTATGACACCCGTGAGGCCGCCCAGCCAGTACTGTGATTCCCTTTCATGCCTTGATTTATTCTTTGGGGGAAGCAATCAGCACTTCATTACCAAATACGACAGTAAGACAGAGTTGAAGTTTTCAGTGCTGTAATTAAGCAAGTGTCCGTGGCAACACTATGAATTCCCTTTTTGAGGGATTTATGACTGAAATGTAAAAATGCACTCCCCGCGGAAAAACTTGCTTTTCAGATCTTATAGTATGAATTGTGTGTTTTTAACAAATCAAAGAGCATTTCAAATTATAAGAAAGTTAAATGGAAAAGGAAAAAAAAAAGAAAAAAAAAAAAGAAGGAAGGAAGATTTTATTCTAGTGGCTAACCTTCTTCTCCTCTTTAAACACTCAGGCTTTGCTGGGGCCAGAGCCTGCAGCTCAGAGAGCTGGTTCTCCCACACCTCTCCTCAGCACACGCATGAAGGCTTTTTTGCTACAAAAAAAGGAGGACTGAACATGTCACCTCGTAAGTATCTGCGACTCTGAGGTCCATGCTCTTTGCAGGAAATTCTGTTGGCTGCTGGAAGGTCCTGCTTTCAAGGTCTGAAAGCTGGATGAGAGGAGATGCTGATTCTGACAGTAACTTTGGATCTTCTATTGTGATTGTGAGGGCATTTGAGTACTCTTATTTCTGGTGCAGTGGGTGTGATGAGTAACAGACAATGTTTCTAAAAGTTACTATTTTATTGGTTTGGTTTTAAGGACGGCTTACGCCATCTATATGGCTGAGCTTTTGTACCATCCAGCAATTTACGGAATTCAGTGTTACGATCCTCACATGCACCTATGATTTTCTTCTGTGTATATATTTTTCCTTGGCTATATAACGACTTCTCAGCTTTATGAGAGAGAGTTTTATCAGGTAAGTCTAAGATTGTGCAAGAAATGTTGGGAGCTGCTAGGTTTTAGTCTTCCTTCCAGGACACCGCTGAGGCACAACCACACTGAAGTATGTCTAGACCCAAGTCTAGTATGCTTTGCAGCGGCACTTCTGCAGCAAAGCCTCTGAGTATCACCAAGATGGTCACCTCCGTGCCTGTGCGGCTTGCGGGTTGTTCAAGGGTGGTTCCTGTGCTGAAGTTGTGCCACATGACTGCTGAGGAACCTGTTGGTACCTGGCCTAGCGAAGCAGAACCAGGAGGGGCTGCTGAGGCTGGCATTTGCTGGAAAGTAGCTTCACTGTCAACATACCCAGATGAATCCTGGATCTGACAGCTGGGATTTAGAGAGCACTGTTATTTCCTGCTTGAGAAATCCCCGAGATCACCTGCACCCTTCAGCTCTCTGTGGTGGATGGTGTGTAGCTCGTGGCTCTGACCATATGCATGTTTTCGTATTAGCACCGGGTGAGTTGGCTGCTTGATGCTAGTATTCTGTCACCAGTTGTGTAATTTCAAAGGCAGCTTCAACATGAAACACTGAAGGTTTTAATAATGAAGAGCTAAAAATAAAGCACAGAGGAGACACTTTGGTGTGATTTATACACGTTCTGCTATTCTCATTCTTTTAGTAGCTTGTCTCCTGCACGATGTTGTTCTGTGAATTTGTAACTGAATCACGCATTATAAAGAGGGAAAATTTTCCCAGGCTTGGCATCTGGAAAAATGTAAAGAGTCTTTAGCAAGATGGTTCATGAAATAGTGAACAATGACCAGGTTGTATTGGTCATCTTTTTATTTTGCATTTAAAATGATCCACACCTAAAACACACATTGGGTTTTAGTGTGTTTTTTTTTTCCTTTTGTGATGGTATATTTTGAATGCACTCTTGCGTTCTGTTCCCAGTAAATCATATTCATTGGAAACCCTCTGATACTTTTAACTGTCTTAAAGCCTTGTTGGTTTGCTTTTGGGAAGAGTTTCCCAAATTGCACCTACAACTTTTGCTGGACACAATTGATGGTCTACCACAGTTCTGTTTCCCACCTAAGCATCTAGGTACTACCACTGATAGTTTTTGTTATAGTACTTGTTGTTGCTACCTCATTCCACCTATCATTTCAGTAGTTTCTGCATGTATAGAGTGAAAGTATTAGTTTAAAAATGTTTGACCACTGTTGAACCATTTTTAAGGCTGGCTGAAATGATAGGAAACTTTTTTCCTTTTGATAGATTAGATTAGGTTCTCGTCTGTTAAAAGGCATGTCCTTTTCACTCCTTTGTGCCAGCTGCCAGTGCTGGAAGGAGAGGAGAAGAAGAGCAGTCTCTGCCAGATTTAACTTTGCTGTTTGGGCACCAGCATTGGGAACACGGGTTCTACTGTTGTTCAGCAGCCTGTGCAGAAGTGCCCAAGAGCTTCCTCTGCATGTGGAAGTCTGTTCCTTGCAGACACAGTACCATCCTTAGCTTTGGTTTATAGGCTTTTGTTTTGTAGTCTTCTGAGCTGGCATGACTTGTTCCCTGTGGTGACTTTGATATTCTGCTTGTGGATGTAGGAGGTTTCCCCAGCTTCATCAAATAGGTCTGGGACACAACCAGTACCTCTGATTTTATGGCATTATCTGGGTTTGGCCTGAAAACAGCACGTCATGGGCTATCAAACTGGGAAACATTGTTAGTACCTCAAATCGTGAGCTGAGGCGGTTGTGATTTATTCCACTTTGTTGTGGATCCCATGAAGTGAGTTGATTTTAGCTTGGAAAATACAACTCCAGTGACAGTGAAGTTTTAAACCCTTTCTAGTCCCCCTCTTCTCTGCCCTGGTGAGACCACATCTAGAGTGTTGTGTTCAGCTCTGAGTGCCTCAGCTCAAGGACAGAACTGCTGGAGAGAGACCAGTGCAGAGCCACGAAGATGATTAAGGGAGTGGGACATCTCCCTTGCGTGGAAAGGCTGAGGGTGCTGGGTCTCTTTAGCTTGGAGGAGACTGAGGGGGGATCCCATGAATGTTTATAATTATGTAAAGGGTGAGTGTCAGGAGGGTGGAGCCAGACTCTTCTCAATGGCACCCAATGATAGGACAAGGGGCAAGAGTGTGAGCTGGAACACAGAAGGTTCCACTTGGTCATTAGGAAGAACTTCTTTGCAGTGAGGGTGCCAGAGCCAGGCCCAGGCTGCCCAGGGGGGTTGTGGAGTCTGCTTCTCTGGAGACGTTTCAAACCCGCCTGGACGAGTTCCTGTGGGACTTGGTCTGGGTGATCCTGCTCCGGCAATGGGGGGATTGGACTTAGAGGATCTTTCAAGGTCCCTTCCAATCCCGAACACTCAACCCCTCGGGACTAGCAGAGAACAGGCCGCGGCCTCAGGGGGTGCTGAGGGCCGCCAGGAGCCGCCACCCAGCCCGGCCGGGCCCGGCGGTGTCCGGGGCAAGAGGGAGGGAGAAAAGAACGAAGGCAAGGAAGGGGGGGAGTGTGTATGTGTGTGTGTGTGTGTGTGTCCCTTGTCCCCGCCCCTTCCCGGCTGGGGCAGAAGCAGAAGTGGGAGCCCCGCTGAGAGAGAGGCGGCGGGACGCGGGGGGCCGAGCAGCGGCCGCAGGGGAAGCAGCAGCTCAGCCCGGACCCGCAGCCGGACCCGGACCCGACGGCGGCGGGTGAGGGGCGGCCCCGGCCTCGGCTCCGGCTCCGCTCGGGCCCCCGGGGGGGCAGCAGGTGCCGCAGGGGTTGAGGGAGGGTGTTGTGAGGAGAGGGGCTGGATGGGAGGAGAGGGGCTGGATGGGAGGAGAGGGGCTGGATGGGAGGCGAGGGGCTGCGAGGGGGGGGGGGGGTCTGGGCTCGCCGAGGGGACGCGGCCACCCCGCACCTTGTCGCCGGCCCCTCTCCGAAGAAGGAGAAGGAAGGAAAGCTTGGCAGTGTTGGGGTGTGTGTGGTGTGTGCCTGACAGCCCTGCATGGCTCTGCCCAGCCTGCGGCCAGGGCTTCAGCCCTCGCCAGGCGCTGGCAGGAGGCAGCCTGGCTTGCTTCGGGATGAGGTGCTTAGGGATGTGTCTTAGGGGTGATTAAAAGATTAGAGTTAAAGGTTGGACTGGGTGATCTTACAGATCATTTCCAAGTTAGGTGATACTCTGTGATAACTGCAGCTCCCGTTGCCCTGCTCAGGGCCAGGCTGCAGGGTTGCTAGGGCAGAGCAGCTCTGTGCAAAGAGCCGTGCCTTGATTATTATCCTTGATTATTACCACTGTGGCACTCAACTGGTGTTGCTGGTGGATGTCCATACGGNGAGGGGCGGCCCCGGCCTCGGCTCCGGCTCCGCTCGGGCCCCCGGGGGGGCAGCAGGTGCCGCAGGGGTTGAGGGAGGGTGTTGTGAGGAGAGGGGCTGGATGGGAGGAGAGGGGCTGGATGGGAGGAGAGGGGCTGGATGGGAGGCGAGGGGCTGCGAGGGGTGCGGGGGGTCTGGGCTCGCCGAGGGGACGCGGCCACCCCGCACCTTGTCGCCGGCCCCTCTCCGAAGAAGGAGAAGGAAGGAAAGCTTGGCAGTGTTGGGGTGTGTGTGGTGTGTGCCTGACAGCCCTGCATGGCTCTGCCCAGCCTGCGGCCAGGGCTTCAGCCCTCGCCAGGCGCTGGCAGGAGGCAGCCTGGCTTGCTTCGGGATGAGGTGCTTAGGGATGTGTCTTAGGGGTGATTAAAAGATTAGAGTTAAAGGTTGGACTGGGTGATCTTACAGATCATTTCCAAGTTAGGTGATACTCTGTGATAACTGCAGCTCCCGTTGCCCTGCTCAGGGCCAGGCTGCAGGGTTGCTAGGGCAGAGCAGCTCTGTGCAAAGAGCCGTGCCTTGATTATTATCCTTGATTATTACCACTGTGGCACTCAACTGGTGTTGCTGGTGGATGTCCATACGGGCAGCGCTGTGTTGAGGTGATGTCCTAAATGCCCTCAACCAAGGGGCGGAGGATGCAACAACCCTTTAGCGGTGCCCAGAGCACAGGGGAAGACTTGGAAATTGACTGAAATCAAACTCTGGATTGCACTTCTGGCTTGACCTTGTGTGCTCGTGTCATGGTTATGTCCTGGTTTGGGTTAGAATAGAACGATTCTGTTCAGTGATTTTTACTTTTCAGCTAAGTCTCTTCTAACTAGCTGCACTGTTTGAAAGTTAGCAGCATGTCAGAAGAGACTTAGTCGAAACGTAAAAATCACTGAACAGAATCGTTCTATTCTAACCCAAACCAGGACAGCCTGGAAAGCACCTGCTCTGTCATGTGGGAGAAGTTACAACAGAGCATGGATTCATCAGTGCTTACCTGAGACGTTCTTTGCTGGCCTGTATGTTTATAGTTTGCCTTTACTGCAGTTTTTCCTCTCTCTGTGTTATCACTAAGAGACTTAGGAGTTGTAGACTGATCTGTGGATAAGGAGGGTTTGTTTTGGAAACTCTGAATTACTGCAATGAAGTAAAAAGAAATATACATGGTTTTGGATAGTGGGGTTTTTTCTGTGTCTGTGTTCTCTTGTTTACTTGCAGTGAATCTTTCTGACTTTTTAGTCCAAATTAGTCAGGATTTGCAGTAAAAAAAGTATCGAAACTACTCTTGTACAAACAGAAACAAATAGTCCCAATTCTTCAAGTGGTAAAGGACACCATCAAAGTTGAGCTTCTCCGAGGGAGAGAGTTATATATTGGAGTCTGTCTAAACTAGAGCTTATGTGTGTTTCTCCGATTATGAGCTCACTTGGTGAGTTGGATGAATAATGCGGGACCTTCCTACTTAAGGCTTCAGTAACTCTTTGGTAGAAGAGCAGTGATGCCTCTGGAAGGATGTCTTGTAGCTGATACTCCACTGGTTTAGAGGTATCCAGATAATGGGGTGATGAGGGTCCTTACGGAGTTCTGCTGTGTGAATGGGCAGAAATATTGTTGATTTGAATAGTTGCGCAGCGATGGGTGTAAGAAAGCTGAAGGGCACCTGTAGGTGAGTGTAGGAAGACCCTTAAAAGATGGGTTTAATATCAAGGGCTTCCCTTAGTTCTTTTGGGAAGTCTAATGTGTTTTGTTGTTAGGAAGCTCTCCGTGACGTTCTTCTTAAACCAGAGCAGGTAACCAAAGCCTTGTAGAAGCGGTCGGTTAGATTGATCAAATATTATGACATTCTTTCCGCCTTTTCTGATGAAATAGGTATCCCAGCTGCAGTTTTGTTTCATAGTAAGTTTAAAACTTTGCTTATGACTTAGGGTTTAAGTTAGACTAAACCCACCATTCTCTCTGTTTTTAGAAGACTGAGCTACTTTAAAAGGGGAAGTCTCATACACTATATTCAGCGGAAGCTGTTTAAGAAGCTACCTCTGAGAGACAGTTGCTTTATACTAAGGGACTAATCTCTCCAAAAACCTACTGCTTTGCCCCTTATTAAATAGCTGGATGTAAAACCTCCTTCTTTTGTTGGTCAAAATCATGTTTCATTTTACAGCTGCACCTTTTCTGTAAAAGGTCAAGAGGATATATATTTTGTTATAGTCTCCTGAAAAACTATACTCATTTAAAAGCTGAGGTTTTTATTATTGCCGGGAAGTGTTACTAAAATGGTTAAAGCTTGTTCCAAATTATGTCATACTCAGGGTTTTTTTTACAATTCTTAAGAGCAAAGTGAGAAGACAAGGTTTCCATTTTGCTTTTATTTTTTTTTTTAAAATCAGAAAACCAGACACTGTACAAAGATTTAGATTTCATTTTATATTATATTTTACCCTCCATTTCTGTGATTACAAGTCATTGTAGCAAGGCAAGACGACTGTGGCTGTCTCACTAGGTGCAAGCTTGTGATAATTTTAAATGATTATCTGGGAGTCAAAACAGTTCAGTTGCATTCTGTCTAAGGTCTGCTTTTGTTTACTACGCTTAAAAGTTGTGTGCTCCATCCATCTCCGTTGTAGGATTAGGATATGTATTTCTTTTCAGTAGTATAAGGAAAGAGTATGCTGTGTTCTTATTACAGTATCAAGCTTATAGATATTAAACATCAAATAAGAGACCACCCTGCAGGTGAGAAGGGACTGTTGTTTGCTTCTCTGTTAGCTTACCAAAAAAAAAAACCCCAGCAAAAAAAGAAGAAAGAAAAAGGTTTATTGAAGTGGTAGAATTAAAAAAGACATTGGAAAGATTGCACCAGCCAGCCTCAAAGTCAACCAGATTGCACTGAAAGCCGCTGGCGACGTGATGTTGAAAGAGAGTTTCGTGGTATTAATGAGAGCAGAAAAGAGCGCTCTTCAGCGAAGAGCAGGTCAGGAGATAGTGACATGGGGTGAGGGGGAGGAGGGTTGGAAGAAGTTGCGAAGGGGAAGCGAGAAGTGGCATGGTCGAATTAGCTATCAACACGGAAACTGAAACTGCTTGTGATGGCAAGTAGTGGACTGAGGAGAGAGGAAGAGAACCAGAGGAGGTGCTGTGGCTGGCGGCTGCTGTGCACAGAGATCTTGAAACCTGTCCTGCTCTGGGCTGTGGTTAAGGGGGGTGGCTTGGAACAGTGTGGCACCAGCTCCCGCTCCTCTACTGGTGTGAAAAGGGGGCACTTCTTTCTTTGTGCCTGAATGACACAGGAGGTTCCAGAGCGTCCTGTTTGTAAACAGTCGTGCTGAGGAGTAATCAGGCTTGTCGTTAGCTATTTGATATTTGATGCAATGGCGTGTGGGAGACCAAAGCACAGAGACTTGCTAAAATTTATGAGAGCATCTCTCTTTAGGCTTTTCCATGCCAAGATGTGTCCCAAGGATGTGCACACAAACACCTTCACCTGCCATGTGAGTAGGGAAAAGTAGATTGGATAGGAGAAAGGCGGCCATGAAGTTTTAAAAGTATGCAAACGGAGAGACTTTTTAAGCGTAGTCAACATTTGTTTCAGTATTTGTATTTACTCTTATTTTCCCTCTGTTTTTGTTTACAGCTCTCAGAAAGACAGCTGATTTAAATTCGCATATAGGTCTCATAGGTTTAAATTCTCATTTGAGAAGTTTTAACTTGCAGCTCGCATAGAACTCATGAGGTTTTTATGGAACGCAATTCAACGCATACCTTAAAACAATAAAGAAATTCCTATAGGAACGGTGATTTCTGGTACGAGCTACTTCTGTATCTGTGTCAGAAAATCTCCACGAACAACAGTATCTCACTCTGTATAAAATAAAAAGAAGCAGATCTCATACTTGAAATGAATTTGTTGAAGATGTGTGTGCAGAAGAGCATATGGGAAGTTATACCCCTTAACATGATTTTTTAAATGTATTTGGGCCAAACAGACCTTGCCTTGCTTTATTTTGGTCTGGAACTCTGTGTTTGTGTTAAAAAGCCTGAGGAAGCCCTTAGTGCTATGCTAGTTTGAATATTGAATTATCTCCCTTTTCTTTCCTTTTAGGACACTGGAAACCATAAAAGTTTGATTTTAAGAAAAGTATAAAAATGCCCAGAAAGAGTAAAGACTATGGAGCGCTACCGGAATATGAGAAAAGCCAGATCAAAAGGACCTTGGAGTTGGGAACTGTGATGACAGTGTTCAGTATTAAAAAGAGCAGTCCGGAAAGGAGGACTATTCAGGTCATCATGGAAACCAGGCAGGTAGCGTGGAGCAAGACAGCTGACAAGATCGAAGGTTTCTGTGAGTATTTGCAAAGTGTGTGCCTGAGCTTGGAGTTACTAATAAATTGATGCAATTGTCAAATACTGATTTATTGAGCCTTTCTTAACGTAATGAAGTTTTGGGCTGAAGAGAGTTTAGTCATTTGCTGAAAATATTCTGAATTGTTGCAATATAGGTGAAGGATCTTCCCCTGCTTGTTGTTTAGGTATCTAACACTATTTAAGTACGATGAATGTGCTTTTACCTTAAGCCCTGTTCTCAAAGTTTTCGTCTGTATACGATGGTGCTTGTGTTCTCTGAATCGAGTTATTGAGTGACAACTGGTTGCCATCAGGAAGCGTCGAGGTGTCTTGTAAAATCAAGCAAGTACTACTTCTTTACCCCATCTCTCTCTAGAAAGAAAAAGCCACCAAATACAGGGAAACGGAATTAAAATTTCTGTTTTCTTAGGGAATTTGCTGTTTCAGGATAGAAAGTGTTACTGAGGGCCATTATTGGCAAGTACCAATGACTTAAGAGGATGAAGCTGTGAGATGCAAGAGATGGTATAAAGGTCCTGAGTTGATGCTGTCTCTTTAGGTGATGTTTGAACGGACTAAACCCCCTATTTATAACAAGGTTGGCAAATAGAAGGGGAGTGTAAAGCTACAAAACCATCGGTTAAAATATGGTCATATGCAATGTTCTGGGAAAAAGCAGATGGGGCTGGACACCCCAATTAACAGATACTCTGGATCATAATCTTGCAATGCCCCAGGTTCTCATGTGGAAAGTGAGGATAATTGTCTCTTCCTATAACGATACGTGTGAATGCAAGTACATTACTGGTTCTGATATGCTCAGGTCCCAAAGTGATGTTTGCCACTAAAAATGTCTTGAGAGAAGATAAATATATCAGATGTGAGAATATGGCTTGAATATGCTTAGCAAATAAAACTGGGAGTTACCCATGAGGCAAGAAGATTAAAACAAAATAGGAAATGACCACTTAGTGAGTGAACGAGGCATTAGAGTCCTTTGGCAAAATCAGTGTGTGATCATGTAGCTGAAGACTTATCGTAGCTGTTTGCACCGAGAGACTGAATTTAAAGCTGTACAGTCCGTGCATTCCAGATTTAGAGTCATCTTTTTCAGTGCTTGACTTGCCATCTTACATCAAAGCCTCCTGGGGGTGATGTGTATTTGTCATAATACATTCTCATAATTAAAGAGTTTGCTCTGTGCATAGATTTGAACACTTACAGAAGAAGGCAAATCTTGTGATTTGTCTCTTACACCTGGATAATCCAGCAGGGTGGTGACTTAGGCAGGCAGGCAGGAGCAGAGCAGGGCATGTAGCCATAAACCTGCGCTTTACCCAAAGGCTGTCTGCCTCCCTCCTTGAAAATTGTAGCTGCAGCAGGGTTTTTTTTTCAGTTGAGCAACATTTAAGTGACCTTTATAACGGCAGAAACTTTAGATCTGAGAATATGTCGTATTGTAAAGCACAAATATGCAAAATACTGTCTCGTTGTCTTAAAAAGCAACAAATCAGCCCCAAAACAAGAGATTTTGCAGACCTTGTTTCGGAATGTGGTGTGAATGGTTGTTACAATTTACCTTGAGCTGGATCTGATCTGCTCGAAATGAAAGTCGCTGAAGCTTTAACTTGCTGACAGTGTTTTTACTGAAGAGGAAGGAAATATTCTATTTATTTATTTATTTATTTTAATGTTCCTATTGCTTCTTTTGACTGAGACTTCAGCTTTCTTTGTGCTTGAAAAGTGGAAAACCAATGGATTTTAAGCTTTCGTTTTTGAGAACTGAATGGATGGGCTTCTCGAATAGTGATGAGAGGGGAATTAAAGTTTTTATTTCTCTGGAGCTGTACTGAAGAGATGGTACCAACTTTATGGTAGGCAAGAAGTTGTTTTGGCTTGTATATCTAAATGTAGCTATGAACGACCCCCAGGTATGCACTGGTGGATTGTGTTGACTTAGCGAAAAATAAAAACAAATCTTTGGTTTGTTATTTGGGGTTTTTTTAGTGGCAGAGGGCATAGGATTATCACCTCCAGTATTATATTGTTTAATATGCTTGAGCTGTACAAGAAATAGTATTAGTGATGCAATCTTAATGGTTGCTATTTGCATGTACTACGGTTCAATAAGAATGAATATTGGGTACAGGTAGGATAGTTAAGATGGTTTCCTGTTTTGTGTGTGCCAGTTAAGCGCAAGTTTGGCAGCTGCTCTTTTACAGAGGGCAGAAAATGAAATGTTTGCATCTGCTGTGGGGTTCGTGTTGCTAAATCAGATGGTGAGGAGGTTCTTAAGCTTTAGGATGCAAAAACCAGACTGCTAATAGATAAAGAAGGTGGAGACCAATGTTTATTTTAATGCTGGTCTTTTGGAAATGAAAAAAAAAAAAGATTTTTTTTTCTCTCTGACTACCCTGTATAATGTTGGGAATTCTGGATGTCATAGTGCTGATTTTCTTGCTGGGGAAATGTGTGAAGGACGCTCAAATTCCTCTAAGCCAGAATTGCTCATAATTATTATAGGGGCCTTTTTTAAGTTCTATTAATATTATTTAGGAAGCGATCTAAGTTAAGCTTCACAATAACAAAAAGGCAGCTACTCGTACTCTGGAATAAATCAACCCCTGCAAGGAAGATGTAGGATTAGCTATACCGATATAAATGTTTAGATGACCCCCTAGCCCTTAATGTGGCAGCGCTGTGTATTTTAAATTGCCTTACTCTTGAAAGGGTCCCTTTCATTAAAACCCGGTTGGCATTTCTGTTTAGAACAGAGTGAAAAAGTTGCTAAAATGATGGCAGTTTCCTGCTCAGTGCAGCTGCCTTTCTCTGGGTGAGTAAGTAAAATGGAGATACCATTCTTTAAAAAATTCTTTCTAGACCCAAGGCTTTGGTGTGGTAAGAAGTGAGGATATACAAAGGATAACAAATCTGGTTTAAACAGTCTCTGTGTTTGCTGTGCAGCTCAGACAAGTCCAAGTGCTGGAGATTTTACACTGACCTTCTGAAGTAGCTTGAGGCATCATGTACAAAAGGAATTTTCTAACAAAGCTGAACTGGGGAGGAACCTCTGTATTTTCCTCTAAATGAAGGAATATGTGGTGTTTATGTCCTGTAGGGAAGGATATGCTATTTCAACAGGAGATCGAAAGGCCAAATATTAAGCTGCTCCGTATCAAGTAAGTGCCCTCATTTTAAAAGAGCAACTGAGGGATTTGGTCACTTTTTGTTTGTAGCTTGGGAGTTCCTGTGGTGCTGAGAATGGTGCTACCCATTTTCTTAATTCTTCAAATACAGAGTTTTATTTTAGCTTCAGGTAAGTTGTAGCTTTACAAATGAGAAACAGAGCATTAGGTACCAGTTCTTCTACCAGTGCTAATCCTCTCTGCTCACCTGCAAGAGAGGGGAAGGAGCAACCCATCGGTTCCTGCTCACAGCCTTCCTGGGTTGTCCTAACGGTGTTGGTAACCTGTGCATGAACAGTCTGTCTCTTCTGTAGAGCCATGCAGCCGAGAATTGTTCAAGTTGTTCAAGAGTTCTTGGATGGTATTTCAATTTTTGTGAGATCAAGTGAGCTGTTGCACTTGTCTGAGCTAATCAGACTTGCTGGAGACAGTAGATTTTGCTGTTTGTAAGAAAACTCTGACCCTCTTGTACAATCTGCATTTCTTGGGTTTGCTGTGATTCTGCTGTTGTAAAATGTAATGCTTTGCAGGCCCAAAGAAAGATGAAGTTAAGTGACTGTGGGGTGTCTTTCATTTTAACCTGTAAAGTTAGGAGAGACTGGTAAATGAGCACCTTTCAAGAAGAGTTCAGTAAAATTTGTCCCGTGTTGTCCATTTTGTGGGAGCTTCAAGTTTCCTTCTAGATGAAAGAGGGAAGATTAACAATGGAAAGAGAGGGACTTCTTGTCTTGCAGCGTTTTTCAGGTTTAGTGGAAGGGAGTGGAGGCAAGGAAGGTTTTTTAATTCTGTTGCTTTGTTGGTCACCTGCTAAGGTAGCAGAGTACCTTACAACTTTCCTACATCAGGTGGGTTCAACAGCCTCCTTTCTGGAAACTGAAATGCGTAGAAGGGAGCGATGCACCTTTGCGAAATGCTTTTATTGCGGATGTTTCGCATGCAGGCTTTCATTAGGGCATTAAAATGAATGCCAGCATCATGTGCTTCCTTGTGCTGGCCTGCAGAGAGCTATGCAAATAGCTGGGGGAAGCAGGGCTGAGCTACATGTGACTGTGCTTACCCATGCTTACGCCTCTTCTAGTCGCCTTGCTATTGTTCTGTGCGTAGAGACATTTTAGATGCCCTAGCAGCTCTGGGGGATATATTTGTAGACAGATGCTGGCTACAAAATGTTGGAGCTTTTTCTTCTACCTCTGATTTATTAATGGCATTTCTTCCTGTTCTGCCTTGTCCTTGTTTTAAACTGTTAACGGTAACCTAAACTTACTAGGTGGCCCATGGGACTGCTCGTGGGGGTTAGAATCTCGGCACTGTCGATCCTAAGTTACCTAGGTCGTCAGTATCAAGAGTGGTTCAACTTCTGATGAAGTTTGGTTTTGTTTGTTTGTTTCTTCCCTCCTGTTGTCCTTCGTATGTTGCAGTGCGGTATTAATACTTCATCAGATCACCCGTGCTTTGAAGCCGTTGCGGGGTTTTTTTCCCTTGTTTATATTTCTTGGTGTGTGCCCTAACTCTGGGTTCAGTGGAGCCGTGATTTCAGTAAGAAATCTACTCTGTTTCTTGGATAAGTTCTGATGAGCTCTGCAATAGCACTGCCCTGTGGAGAGACTGACCCGGCAAAAGGTTAACGGCTCTGACGCCGAATGCACGAGGGCTTGGGGAGTGAGGGTTATAAATAGGAACAGGATTTCTGCCTGTGTGTGAAATAACTTTGAGGTGATATTTTCATAGCATAATAGATAACTGAGGAGGGTAGTCTCACCTGTATGCCCAGGTAGTCAGTCAAGAGAATGAAAGGCTGCTCCAGAGTCAAGTGTAGTTCCTGCTCTGAATTACTCTCTGCTGGAGTCTCTTTCTCTGGCCATTGAATATATAAAAAGCATAAAAACAGCAGCTTCCTGACTCTGAAGCAGCGTGGGGGGTTTTTTTGTGCGTTGTTTCTTTCATCTATATGGTCAGTTGCAGTATGAGAGTTCTGTTGCAAAGCATGGTAATTGTAAAAATGAAATAGGAACTTCGAGGGGGATTTTGAGTCCAAAAGACGGCACAGAAATGAAAGAGCGCTTTTTGCAGGACCATGGGTGTAAAAGCCGTGGCACTGGATCTGCAGTTTGTATCAGATGCTGTTGCCAAGGAAAATGAGCAAAGTTCTTAGAAGTTTGGGGTGGACCATAGTCCACCCATTCTCTCCCCCACCACTTGCCCTTGCTGTTGCACGGCCTGATTTCGGAGCTGCCTGGTGCTAGGGAAGGCAGTTGGCAACTTTGATTACATAGGAAGTACGAGCATGAAAGTGTGTGGTGGGGGAGTGTGTTCTTCAGCAAGTGCTACCCTAGTGCTAGCAGGACCCAGTGTGACTAGGCTATGGATTGCTTACCCATCCATTGTACCAACCATTCTATGTTCACGGGTTTGCAATTTAAGAACTGCAGATCTCGGTAACTACAGTAGAGCTAAACTAGCTTTTGTGTTACCAACACTTGAGAAGGAAGCTTTAATTCCCTTGTAGGGAGGGAGTTGATTTGCTTGTTTAATTTGTAATGGATAGAAGCATACTAGATACACGACGGTGACTTACCAGCATGATTTGTTGCAGTGTATTGCTCGGTGTGTCACTTCCTTATGGTTCCACTGAGTATTTTTATTGTACATTTGCCCTTTATAGCTCTGTGTGGGTCTGGACGGTGCCCCTCGGGTCACACGCATCCCGTGGTACTTCTCCCTGCTCCAGACTGTCGCAGGCTGGCCTCACAATGGATGTGTTGCACATCCCTGTGGCATCCGGGGGGGTCACTTCTGCATCCCCGTCAGCTACTCTGCTGCACTCTTTCTTTGCTAGGATACCCAGTGGCCCACGAGGGAGGGAGCTACAGGAGAACAGTGAAAGGCACAGGGAAAGGATGGGGTGGCCAAGAGTGAGAAGTGTTGTCAGTACCCTGCTAAGAGACGTGTCTCTGTGGCTGGCACCTGGGGTACATTTCAGTACTACCAAATCAGACCTCTCGAATTTCCTTGTATTTTGGTATACACATTTCTATGCATGTGAATAAATTAGAGCCCAAAGAGGTTGTGGTATTGAAGCTTGTAGAGCAAGTGTGTGTGGCAAGGTGTAAATCCGCAGGAAGTTGATCCACAATGGATGTTTGATTCTTTATCAGATGCAGAGTGCTTTAAGGAAAATTATTAAGGGAAAGTTTGTGGCGACTAGAGTTTGATTACTCACTGGAAAATATGTGAGTTTCTGTGTACTCACTCGTCCATGAATCCTTGTTGTTAAGTGATGATTCACAGCCAGGAGAGTTTATGCTCTGAGAAGTCCACGGTGCCTTCCTTGATTGTGCCAGTGTGTGTTTCTCTAATACAGGCATTCATCTTTCAAGGAAGATTCTGTTGAGGATGTACGATGATTTATTTTGATTACCTAGGAAATTTTTGCTTTTCATGTGAAGAGGTGACTTGCTTTTGTAAAATTATTTAAACCGTATTTTAATCCCTTAATCTTTGCAAAAGAAAGATCACTTGTCTTACTTGATGACCTTGATTTGGAGAAGATACTAAAAACACTTACAGCATCTGATATAAAGGTGGTATAAACATTTACATCATCCCTGTGTTTCTGGGAGAAGTGATGAATATCTACGTATTCTTTTGAGAGGTGTGAATGAGTGCTTCTTTTGACTTCGATCTTGGACTTGACCTTGCTAGTTTCTAGTAGTGACTTTTTTTATTTTTCGCTTCTAACAGAATTCCTTTATGTCTGAATTTCCTTACTGTTTCACACACAAAGTAACAAATAAACTTAACTCACAATGAAAACCCCATGGCCGTATTCTCTCCTCTTCTTTCTGTGTTCTGAATAATGTTAAAAACCAGTTTGTCATTGCAAAAGTGAATCCACCTCTTGCTCTTTGTGGAGTATCTTTTCAAAGGAACATGAGAATTCACCTTTCTTTTTCTGTTTTGAAATTGCTATGTTTCACTTATTACCCAGAGGATCTCTAAGTCTTCAGCTGAGTATTTAGGGCTTGGTTTCTGTGGTCGAATGAAAAAATGAACGTGTGTAGCCTTTAGCTTGTTTCAAATCATTTCTTCCCTTTAGCAGCTCAGTTCTGCAATGTTTAGTGCTAACTTACAGCGACCAGACTTCCTGTCGTGGCCAGCCAGCGAAACGGGGATGGAATGAACGTCACAGACCTGAGCACCGCTAATATGATTGATCAAAGAGAGTGTGGGATGTAGGTACTCCAGTACACTTGCCTCAAAGTCAGTGTTTTAAATGGCAACATTTTTGGTTTGGTTTGTTGCATGAAGTAGAATGTAAACGTTTATGGGCACATCTGTAAATTTTACCCTGTTATTGTCTCATTTTGTGGAGGTGCCTTTTAATTTTTAATATGAAACCAGGAGCCGTTTGAGATGTATGGCCCGTTCAATTCAGAGCGCATAGTGGGAAGGGCTGTAGCATGTTTTTACTCTGCTTAGCAATCCAGTGAGAAGTTATTAATTCAATGTTAATTTGTTGTTGCTGTACGTGACAGCTCTGTGTGACCCGATTACTTAAAAACCTACAGGTTTAAAAGGTGCACTTCTCTAAAGTTAGGTCAGTCATACAGCTAAATCCCCAGAGGACCGCTTGGAAAGATAGCTGTGTGTGCTTTCTCAAGAGACGCCACAGTGTTTCTCATGTTCCATCCTTGTAACTGTGTTTTCAGATAATTTTGTGGCTTTCCTGTAATGACTTCCTTGGGCCACTGAATGTCTCACTAGATTTCACTGTATTAGCTGAATTACTTTCCATGCCACATCTGTACTGCCACGCTGCAGGAGAGTTCTGCCTTCTTGTCCTTCCCTGAGAGAAGCTTCACCTTGTTCCTTTTAGAGTTGCACAAGGTCTGTGTTTCACGGCTGCTCTGAATAAAGTAGCCTGTCAAAACACACCTTGTATAGTTAATCTTTAATTCCGCAAAAGTGAGAACAAAGCCATTGTCCTCACTAACCAGCACCGTGAAGTACATTTGCAAAGGGATACTGAAGGCTTTCTTCAGTCACTGCGCACTCATTTGCACATAGCCTGTGTTGCAGGGGGCGGTTTCTGCCTTTCCAAAATTGAAACCTCCTTTGGAATACTTTGTAATGCAAATTGGTGGGGGAAAAAAAAAGAAAAAGAAGCAAGTTTTCAGAATCTGTAAGTGCAGAATGTTTCTATATGTATATATACACACACATAAAGATGCATATATATTTATGTAGAGAATGCCTATCTCATGTCTCAGTCCACAGCACCTAAGTGATCAGAGTCCCTTTTTTCCTCTCCAAAACATTGCCAGTAATTTCTCTTTAGCCTTTTTGAGACTTACTGAAAATACTCACTGAAGTAAATAATGCTCATGGCCTGATTTCTGATGGGAAGCCTCCTTTGACTCTCTCTGTAGGGTTTTTCTTGTCCTTCATTAAGTACACAACTCTGAGCTCTGATCCAAGCATCATTTGTGGCCACAGACACTGGAAGACTCCTGGGGACTTTGGGCTTTGAATCAGGAGCCCTATCTTACATGACTCTGCAGTTTCTACCTGTGCTTACCTTATGGCTCATCTTCTGCTCAGCTTGCACAGCACCTTCTGTAGCAGAATCCATGTTCTGTTTTACTGTCTCCCTCTAAATGTAACTGAAGGCAAGGTAACAGCAATTCCTACCTCTAAGCGGGTGACTAAATGCAATCACTGCTGCTAGGTTGTTTGAATGGAGATCAGTGGAGATGTCGAGGATCAAAAGTTTTTTGTTAAGTTGATGGCAGTGAAGAGCTCTAGCAGGAGCTCTGGAGGGCACCGAGCAATTAGTCTGTGCAGTCTTTGGAAAGGGGCTCTGTAGTAGTGTAATGATCCATTGAATTAACTGATTTGCCGAACAACACGCAACAGCAGGAGCTGAAGTTCAGCAGCTTCAGGCTCTGAACTGCCACAAATGCTGCACATCCAGATCAGAGCCTGAAACACGATGGTAATTGAAGGTGCCTTGGAGTCCGGTCTCGTTAAAGAGCTGCTATGCAGGAGCTGTCAGAATCAACAGGTGACTGATGAGACTGCCAAGTAGATCCTTTTAACCTGTGGAAATAACCGCATAAAAGAATGGATGAAATGTAAACTAGTGTTGTAGGGGTTTCAGAATGGCACTAGACTTCTAAACTGCTTGGCTGGGGACTGAATGTGTTGGGAGTGTCCTCTTTGTATTGTTGGGAGTCATCTTCTCTAGAGGCCATACATTCATCTTTGTTTCCTTGGGAAACGCATTAATCTTCTTGCACTGTTTT
>WEIS01000230.1:0-13528 GCA_013389965.1 Todus mexicanus | reverse complement strand
CCCTTCCCTGCACTGCAAGTGTGGGAGGCACCACCCCCTCCAGCTACCTCTGTCCCGGGCAGCCCTGGCTCCACACTCCAGCCCCAGCCTCCAGAAAACCTCCCTCACCCCAGAGACCAGGCCCTGACCCCTCCAGTCCCAGCACAGCCCTCGGCTGGGTTCAGGGTATGGTCTGGGACCATCCCAGGCAGGAACCATGCCAGGAGGCAGTTCAGATGCAGGCAGCATCCCAACAAGATGGATGGGCACAAGGTCTATTCTCAGACACCAGGATCTTTCCTTGGCGCTTGGTCTCAGTGCCAGGAGGGACACACTGAGTAGCAGACAAGCCATGGTCTAACACAATGGGCTGACCAGAGAAGAGCGCGTGACCCGTCTGTCTTCTGGGGAAGGTCTTGGGTGTGCACCTCACGGCAGCTGAGGAACCCCAGCAGCCTCCAGCCCCACCTGATCCCCATGGGATGCAGCTGGGTGGTGCAGGCAGCACGACCAATAATGCAGGCAGAGCTCAACTTCTTTTCCCGTGGGTCTTCTGCCCACCCCATGCACTTGAGCATCATTTTCATTTTCATCTTCACATCAAGCTTCTGCAATGGCCTCACAACTAGCCTGGCAAATGCCTGGCAGAGAACAGGACTCTTCACAGCCATCCCGGGGCCCCCATGCACAAGCCAGACCTATGTCTACTGACCCCACCAATCCCGTGGTTTATCTAAACCAATGCCAAGGCTGGGGTCAGTGCTTCCACTTCAACACAGAGTGGCTTGATCCAGAGCCACTCCAGGAGAGAAGGACTTGCAGTGGGTTGGCCTCTGGTTTGCCTCAACCTGCCAGCAAGCGCCTGGGGCCACCAAAACCTTCGTGACAAGTGTGGCAGGTTGGAGAGCAAAGCCTACGCTGGTGACGACAGGCTCCCTGTGATTACCTGCAAGCGCTTGCTCACCCTGGCGTCATGATTCACTGCGTGTGTAGCGCAGCGTGGAGGGCTGGGGCGAGAGCTGGGGCGAGAGCTGGGCCACGCTCACCTGCAGCAACACAACCAAGACTCAGCAGATGGGCTCCTGTGCACTCCACCAGCTCGGTGGCAGCAGCCCTGGCTGCGGCCAGGCTGGGACCTCCCGCAGTCAGCACACACCAAAAGGCACGTTCCCCTCGGGGCAGTGAGCCAGGGCATGTTGGTGGGACAGACTCTCTCCCAGAGAGCGAGCGCCTGTCCCTCTCTGCATCCAGACTCTGATGGTGCACGAAGGTCCTGCACCCATGGTGACTCTGTTCCTGTGCTGTGCTCCTTGAAGGTCACTCATAGCCAGGCCTAGCTTGAAGGTTGTCTTCTAGGAACCTCTTACTCATCTCCAAAGCAGCCTCTACTATGCAGATTCATAACTTTATAACCAGGCACCACAGAGAGCGCATCTCCTGAGGCTTCCCAGCTCCCTGCTCCAGCCACAGCGTCTCTTCCATCCCACTGACGCCTCCTCCTGCTCCTCCAGGAGTTGGGTGGCTCTCACCTTCCTCTCCATGGAGGTGTGGGCAGCTGCCATGGGGTGCAGCTGTGTGGCAGTCTGCAAGAAGGAGCCCCAAAAACCGAGGTGTGTTTCTGCAGCCTCTACATGTGCAACTCCCCAACCCTCCTATGAAATCACTTGTTTCCTCCTTTTACCTCTGCCTCTGACACAGAGCCTCAGCATTAGGGGAGCTGTGGAGAGCTGGAATTGGGGTAAGATGACGTCTTCCTTGTCCGTGCTGCTCACCTGCCCTCTCTGAATGCCTCAGACCACTCTCCCCTATAATGGGAATCTGGGAGAGAGGTTGAGTTTATCTAAACCAGAATAGCTAAGAGTGTTGGAACCTGGCTCAGTCATTAACTGCTGAGTACAGCGCTCGGTGAGTCACTGATGCCATTACAAACACTTTCTTCTAAGGACTGTAAAAATGCAGCAGGAAAGTGGTGTTCCTTGAAGTCACTGGTTGTAGCTGTTTCCTTCCATCACAATCTCTGCTCTGCGACCTGGAATGTCTCTGACCCCCCAGCCTGCCCCACGGGGACCTACCCTCTGCCCTGCCAAGGCTGTGCCCACCCCAGACCAGGCTCTTCATGCCTCGGGTGACAACATGAGCCTCGTCTGCACCACTCCCACAACCCTTCCCGTGCTTTGCGGCTGCACCTCGTATTAAGCTGTTTGTAAAGGTTAATGCATGCAGGACAGACAAGCTTCTCCCACATTGATGCCAAAGACACCAGCAGCAAGTCCCATGCGTAACGTGGTGAGGGCTGCATGACCCTCCCCCAGCATGCTACTAGCCCTGGTCCTACCAGTCTGCCCAAAGCACTGATCCTACCCGTCACCGCTGATAATAAACCCAGAGCTTCTCATGAGCATCAACACCTGCCCTCACCCTGTGCCTGCAGCTCTGCCTGCTGCCCTTCTGCAGCTCAGCCCCACTCACACCACAACCACTCTCCCCTCCGGGCCCCTTGCACATGCAGAGGAGATGATGTGATCCCTCTGTGAGCCTCCACCTCCACCCCTAACCTTTAACTTGCTCCCCAAAGCATGGCTTGGTCTGTCTGATGGTACACGGAGATGCTGAAACTTTGGATAGGCTATGGCTGTCACACCAAACTTCTGCTTCATGTGCTGCTCTTGCTGGCCACCAGTCCAGCCCATCTCCATGCTGGCCTCCTCTCCCTGTCCACCTAACCTGGGTCTGCTCCTGCTTGCTCTGCTCACTGCTTTGCCCTCTGCACACCTCATGCCCTCATACTCTGTTCCTTCCCATCTTATTTTTCAGCTAGTTGACTTTTTTCCCCCCTTCTGCTCCCAGATCTCATTTTATCCCCAGCCTTTATGCAAACGCTTACCAGCACATCTAAACCCAGACCTGCACTGGGACAGGTTTGCCCTGGGGGGCTTCCCTGACCCCAGCCGATCAAAACTCCAGTGTGATCGTGCCCAGCCAGCTCACCAGTGGTGCAAAGAGCTTCAGCTCCTGTCAGCTATGCCACCCTGCCACCTCCACCACCCTGGAGACAAGCAGGAACTGGCTTGTGAGACAACCTGCTGCTGGGGCTGGCACGTTGATTATTTTACACTTGGTATCACAAAGAGAAATGAAAATGCCAGAACTCTGGAGAAGGAAGAGGAAGGTGCATTAGACCAAAGAAAGAGGGGAAAGCAATTCTTGCAGAGATGGAGATCTTGCAGAAAGCCCTTCCACCTTATCCCTGCCTGGACACCTTGCTGGTCGGGGCAGGCTATGCTCCGTGCTGCCATCCCTTGTGTCCTGCTCAGGCTCCAGGGCTAGACGCTAAGATCTTCCTATTCAAAAGGATTACAAATTACTGTCTGATCCACTAATTAGGAAGGGAAGATGAGTGTGCTTCTGACAGTGACGTTTAGCAGCCATTTAGAAATTGCTCTGAAGGCAGCAAGGCTCTGTGAGCGCACCGCAGCGTGGAGCCACATCTGCTCCACACCAGCAAGCCCAGGACCACCCCGCCGGCCCTGCTGCCAGCAGCTCCCTCTCGCCCTGGGAGACTCTGCCCGACGCCATCCCCAGCCCCCGCAGCCCCCGCAGCAAGTCTTGCCCTTCTGCAGAGCTCGTCTGGCTCTCAAGGATGCCCCCAGGCCATTTGGCTCCTAGCCCCGCTGTCATTACTTCATATTTATTTAATAAAATTAAAACCTGCTTAGTGGGGCCACTTGAAGGCAGGGGAGACAAATCGGATCTTCACGCCGCTGCCGGAGAAGGGCAGCCTGGCGCCGGGCTGGAGACCACCTGCACTGCCTCAGGAGGACACGGACCCCCCTTCCCGTGACTGGCAGGTCACACCAGGGGACTGGGCAGCAGCACAAGTGCCCCAGGCTGCTCATGCCATGTCTTGGGGCTCCCCCTTGACTCCCTCCCCACGTGGGCACTGTTTGCAGGGAGCTGACTCTGGCTGGGGAAGGACTCCAAGAGGAAAGCCCTGCTGGGCATGTTCGTGCTGTGATGGGACTCCCTGAGAGCCACGGGTGACACGCAGACAGGCATGGCCATACCTCTGAGAGAACCACCCCAGCCTTGCAGCCTTATTCCTGTGGTGTGAGTGATGCCCACGACAAGTGTGTGAAGATTGCTCTGAACACCTCTAGACAGTGCCCAGAGACAGGACACTGGTTCCAGCCAAGGAAGGACAGCAGAGTGGCCTCAGCCCCTTCTGAACCCTTGCTGCGTGTAGCAGGGCCCATTTCCCAGGTAGCTTCTTACAGGGTTGGGATCCTCTCTCCTGGATGAAAAACTTGCTCCAGATAAAATAGGAGATCAGGTGGGTCTAGGACCGCCTCAGGAACTGCTCTACAGCTTTGGCCTTCCCAAAAGTCATCCTAATGATGACCCCCATCAGCCAGAATCATTGCTTAGTGCTGACCCCCACTGTCCCTTCTAAAACCCAACCCACTGACAGGCGCAAAGCCAAGCAGCTCAGCTACCTCCAGAAGTGCAAAGACTTTCTACAGGAGAGAGAGCAAAGAGCCACAGCTCACAAGCATGAGCCATATCCTCAGGGCACAAGGGTAGAGATAGCCCTGCCCTCCACCACTGCCACAACCCTGCTGGGACTCAAGGGACCCTGGACAGGCCCCCACCCTGCGCGGTCCCGGGTGCTGCCTGCTGACTCTTGGCGCTGAGCGAGCCCTCTGGCACAACCCTGAACTGGCAAAATCCAACACAGAAATGCAAACACGTTGTGAAGGTGCTGGAAGGAGACAGGAAACCTCAGAAACAAGTACAGGCACCCAGAGGTGAACCTGGCCAGCTGAAGGTGTCGTTAGATTGAGTTCCAGCGGTATTAATGAGTGCTTTCATTTTTAGTAAAGCTAGTCTACCTAGAAAAGCTCTTCATGCCCATAAACATATGATCGGAGAGAGAACGGGACTTTCAGCCCATTTTTATGACTTTTGAGCATGTTTTCTGCAGACACCTCTTTAGCAGCAATGCCAGCACAACAGCTGGGAGAAAAGCACCCACTGTCCAAACCACAGCTCCCTGCGCCGCACCAGTTAAATGTGGAGCAACCGCTTGCTCGAGCTGCATGGACTTTTAGGGGACGTTGAGATTTCACACTCTCATTATAATAAAAGTTAGAAAAGCCGTGAATTTCAATGAAAAAACACACATTGTGTTTTATCTCCTGGGGAGAAGATGGTGCACACAGAACAAAGAGCTCATGGAAATGATGACAAGCTCCAGTCCAGTATAGTGTCCAGGCCTGCTGGGATCTCCCAAGGGGCATTGCCAGGGTGTGCACAAGTGCAGTTAGAAAAAGCAAAAGCTCAGCTCAAGCCGAAATTGGCCAGAGAGGTGAAAAACTCTAAGAAAGGGTTCTGCAGGTATGTGAACAACAAGCAGAAATAGAAGGCAAATCTGGCCTGCTGTTAAACAGGAGAGGTGACTGAGTCACCACAACGCTGGAAAGGCAGCTCCCAACACTTCCTTCACCTCTGTCTTTACCTGCACTTTGGGCTCCAGGCTCAAAAAGACTGGCTAGAGCTGCTGGCAACGAGGCAAGCGGAGCAGGGCTGGGAATGGGGCTGGATGCTGCTGGTGGCTCACCCGGTATGTCCCTGTCTTGGGTTAGGCTGGGCAGGAGTCAGTGTCCCCAGAGCTTGGTAAGACACCGGTGTTGTGGCTGCTGCTGAGCAGGGCTGGCCCAGCACCAGGGGGATGGGGTGGACAAGATCTTGGGAGGGGACACAGTCAGGACAGCTGACCCAAACTGTCCAAGGAGCTATTCTAGAGCATCTGACGTCAGCTCAGGTATAAAAGCTTGAGGAGAAGGGGAGGAAGGGGGGCATTTTTGTCAGAAGACGTCCCCCAAGCAACCGCTACGCGTATCGGAGCCCTGCTTCCTGGGAGAGGCCGAACATCGCCTGCTATGGGAAGTAGTGACTAAAATCTATATATCTCGTTTTGCTTCGCTTTGCGCGCGCGGCTTTGCTTTCTAATTTTCTTATTAAACGGCCTTTATNCCTTCCCAAGCTTGGCCTTTCCCATCGTTGGGGAGAACAGGAGAGTCAGAGCCTGCTTCAGAACTGGGATGACTTCCTCAAATCCACAGGTTTGGACTTCCTTCTCCCTCCCTTTGTGAACCCTGTGAAATTCCCCTTTCTGAGCAATGCCAGCTGAGGTCCAGGTGCCAGAGGACACAAGCTCTCTTTGGGGAGCAGTGCCTTGCCCGGGCTGGTCCTCCTTGCCCGGAGGAGATGACAAATGGAGCCACTCTACATAAAAATGTCAAGCTGACCAGAAAGCCATCCTGTCACATCTACAGAGAGAGGAAAGAGCAGGAATGGCACTGAAAATTAAAACATGACAAGGAAAATGACAGGTTTTGCCCCAGGTGAGGCAGGATGGGACTCTGAGGGCTGCTGTGCTGGGCCAGCTGCTGCTCTGATCATCAGGGAGAGGCAGGGGGGCTCTCCCTGGCTGGCCTTCACACAGCAGCAGCCTGGATGCTGCAGAGCAGTGAGGTCCTCATTTAAAGGGTGGTTGGGCTGGGTTCAGAGCAGAGGTGAGTCCTTGCCAGCTACAGCGATGGCTTTCCAACCAAAAATGCCTCACCCTCCAGCCCACCCCATCCTCCAGCAGCATTGCCAAGGGCAGGAGATGCCACATACCGTGTGAGCCAGCAACGCATCCAGCCCCGCTGCCACCCCTGCTCTGCTTGCTGTGCTGCTAGCAGCTCTACCACAGCCTGGTGGGGCTAGGGAGAACTTGGGGGTTCCTAACGCCCCTCCTTCACTGAGGCCTCACCATGGGCTCTTACAAGCCACCCTCAGACAGGTCCCTATGCCAGCACCAAGGCAGGATGGTCCTGCCTGCACCCCCAAGCCAACTCGCTCAGCTTGCACTGTGCTGCTCGGAGCTCTGCCCAGTGCCATCAGCACTAGTGAGACAGGGCCTGTCCTTGCATCGAGTCCCCTGAAGACCACAATGTCCTGATGTGCCCCATGCACCCCCCTTTATGGGGTCACTTCCTTGCCCAAGGTGGGAAACATCAAACCTTCTACCTCCTCTTTTCTGTGGCTGGTTATGTCATCCCTGGCTTGGAGGTGATCCACAGGGCTGCCAGGAGCATGTGGTCCCTACTGCCTGCTATGACTGGTGGCAATGGCACTGCTTCTCCCAGCCAGGACATCAAATTGAGGCAAGAGTCAGGTGGGAGGGAGAGGAAGCCCTGCCCGAAGCAGGCACAGTGGTGTATAGCACATCTGGAGAGGTGAAGAGCAGTAGCTCCGAAGTGCTCTCACCAGAGCGAGCCGGGAGCAGCGGCCGACCGTGGTGCCAGAGGAGCAGGTGGTAGCACTGAGGCAAGGCTGAGCCACTGCTCTGGAGCCAGTGAGTTAATCAATCTGTCCTCAGATGGGAGACTGACTCCTGGGGAGAACAGCCTGGAGACCTGAGCGCTGAGCCTGATGTACATAAACATCCCTTTACGCCCTTCTGAGAAAAGGAGGCAGCTCCCTCTGGTAAACCAAAGGATCAGCATAAACAGGCAGCTGTGGGATAAAATTCCTTTCCTCTTTCTGTGAAATTTGCCTTGTTTCATAGAATCCTCAGCCGTTTCTGCAGCAGACTGTGGCAGTCACCAGAGAACACCCACAGACCCACCCCAGCCCTGGACAGGGGCTTGGCAGAGGGACTCTGATGGAGCTGGTGGGTGCGTGGCCTAAGCTCCTTCCTGAGCAGGAACTGGAAGTGGCTGGAGGAATGGGGATGCCGAACACATTCCCAGCTGCTGTCGGGGGCAAAAATAGCTGGATTCGATGGCTTTAATGTCAGAATCACAAAGCAGGAGTTCCCAAACAGCTATGGCTCATCTTCTCTGGCAGGACCAGTCCAGGAGGGTCAACTGATCAACACAGGGATGTGCAGAACGCTCTGGGGCATAAATCAATAGCCGGCCGCTTACTGCCGAGGCTGCGGTCATTAATCAATCAATATGAGAACATCACAGGGTGTTTAGACAAGAGCTGTGGCACTGAGAAGAAGTGAACCAAGCCAAGCCAGAGCAGGCCCTGGCCCTTCTCCCCCCAAATGACACACTACCAGCAGCAGCAGGGAGCTGCAAACTAGGGAGACGCAGGCTACCAGGAGTCTCTGCACTTCTGGAGCTACCCCAGGATGGTTTCACGGGTGTTTGGAGAGACAAGGCCCTCCAGGAGTAGTGCAGATGTGCTTTGAGACATCCACTAATGAAGCTGAGAGCCTAACTTGGACGGATGCCCCTAACTTCTAGTTTGCCCGTGGGGCTTTGGCTACCAGAGGCCGGCCACGTGTCCTGCACCTTGTCTTGCTGTGGAAGGCCCTGGCTTTAGACACTTGTTCCCACAGGTGTGCAGAGTCACAGATGCTGATCGGTCCTGCCAGCATCGCCTCACTGACCCCTCTCTCGTAGGTCAGCAGGGCCCACCAAAGCCCACAGCAGAGGAGAGGAGTCATGCTTGGCTAGCAAGGAGACCAGGCAGCGCTTCTTGGAGCAGCAGAGGGAAGGAGGGAGCAAACCAGCCAGTGCTCATCGCCTGCAAGTGGCTCACCTTCGCTGGGACAAGTGCTGCCACCAAAGTAGGGCTGCCAGGCTCCCTGGGGCCGTGGCAGCACAGAGATTTTCTTGGCACGCTGCACAGAACAGGGCGTATCATCTAATTATATCGGCTTTGTCCCACAAAGAGGAGCTGGGAGATGGGGTGCCCTATTTACACAGCCCTCCTCTGGTCCCTGGCAGCCTCAGCCCTGGCACCAGCCCACCCCTGCCCGGGTGCTGCGATGGCCCCGCGTCCTTCAGCCTCATCGGCTGGAGGAGGAGAGCAGCAGCTCCCCGCTGCCTGCACCTCCCCACCCAGTGAGGTTTGCCTGGCACAACAGCTGCCTGGTTGGAGTTTTGCTTCTGGGGCTGGGGAAGACACCTGCATGGGTCTGGGTCAGTGTCTGATGGATCTGTGGCCTCTCTCCAGCCCCTGGACCGAGCTGCCCTGAGGGCTGTGAGCAATCTCACATTGCCACCAAGGTCTGAGTGTCAGACCAGGCACTCTGGGGGAAGGAGCCCGCCCTGGGCAGCCCAGCACTACAGTCCCACAAGGGTGCTGGAGCTGGTGGTCTGGGCATGTATCCTCACCACACCACCTCACCCATGTACCTATGCCAGGAACCATGAAGGGGTCTGCAGCAAAGGGACTCTAGCTAGCTCCAAACAGGTGGCCTGAACACCCTAAGACTGATGCTGTCCTCACACCTCCAGGCCCTACCAGGCTGGGCTGGTGCAGCCCTCTCCCTGCCCAGCACTCGCTTTCCTTCTCAGCTCAGATCCTGCTCCAGGAGGTCTCATGACCTGCAGGGTGAGCCCATCCCACAGAGCTGTAGTAGTCCCATGCCAAAAGCCTTTGGGGGTGGCTGCAGCCACCAGGAGGTAATTGCCTTCTCAGGCACAGGACTGACAGCATCGGGGCTGTGCCATGGGCACAGGCAGGGCACGTAAACATCTCCCTGCCCATGATGGGAGATCTGGAATGAACACACCACTGCTGGGGTTATTCTCCCACGCAGAGGGTGCCAGGGAAGGGGACTGGGCAGGAATCAAGGCCACTCAGATAGTGCCACAGTCGGGCATGCGGAGGACGGGGTGCCAAGGGGTGGATGGATCCCATCCCAAGTCCTCTGGGTTCCCCTCCCAGAAACTTCACTGGGCTCTGGAGGTCCCAGGTCCAAGCCTCCCTCTACTCATATGGGACCTGTGGATGCTCCAAACAGTCAGCAACCTGCCTCAGCGGGGTTAGAGATTGAGCCCTTCTGTGAATGTTTGCAGATGCCCCTTTGACCTTCCCAGGTGTTGGCCTGGGGGGATCTCTCTCACCCTTGCACAGTCCTGTGCACCCCACCTCAGCTGTGGCTCTGGGAGTCACTTCTGCTGGGCTGCTGATGGCAGGTGTGATGCACAGCACAGTCCTGCACCCCGCTCTGGTGGGGCTGACAGCAGAAGGTTCCCTGTCAGCCTCATCCCAAGGAAGCCTAAGGACTGAGAAATGACTGGGGGTTGCCTGGTCCCTGCCACCAGCCTGGCAGAGGGGCTGTGGGCCGAAAGCAGATCAGGAAGCGCTCCTCACCTGACGTTATTTTGGTTGCTAGGTGATTAAATCATCCATCTGCTTATGACAGCACGGGAGAGCAGTGAGTCAGTCCCCTTCGTACAAGACAACAAAGGGGTTTGCAACTCCAGCCCACCTCCAGCCTGTCCCCTGCTCTGTCTGTGCCTGCAGGACGCTCAGACGGCAGAGCCTGCCCCAGGCAGGGGGAGCAGGGCTCCTGCCCAGCGCCGCAGCCCATGGGGCTGGGGGCATCTTCCAACATGTTTCTGGTGAACAAGACCTCCACGGCATCTGGAGAGCACAGTCAGACAGCTCTGTCCTCATGGCACCACGGCACAGGAGGGTTTTGCTTTGCTGTACCTAGAGCAACTTTGAGGGATCAATGAGCCCCCTTAGAAGCAAGAGAGGTTTGCTGTTGGACAGCAAACCAGGACAACCCAGCACCCCCAGTGCAGCCACCCAAGCAGCCTCCCACTTCTGCAGGCTCAGCTGCGTCCGTCGCAGGGATGTCGCTAACATTGCACACGCGGAGAGACCGTGACCATGTGCTGCGGGAGCAGAGCCCAGGGAAAGCCAGGAGGCTGCGCGGGGAGAGCAAGGCAGAAAGGCAACAGTTTGGGAGAAAATAACCTTTTCATAAAGTGTTTGAAGACTTTTGGAGGAGGAAAGTGGGAAGGGAGAGAAAGAAGAGCCTCTATGTGTGTGTGTGCATGCGTATGTGAGAGAGTGACAACAGGAGCATCACTCCCTGCCGAGAAGAAACCGTCTCAGTTTCTCAGGTTTTGGAGAGTGTTGAGACACTAGGAAATTAAACTAATGTCCACAAAATGCATTTGGAAAGTCCAGTTTAGACTAGAAAGGCTCAGAACCACACGTAGCTGCTGCACAGAATCCTCTGCTGGCACGTGCAGAGCTTGGGGATCAGCTGCTGGTGAGGGGCCGGAGGCTGCCCAGCACCTGCCTCCCCTGCCCACACCCAGCCCACGGGGTCTGAAGCCCTCCAGGGCTGGTGGGAATCTCCTGTGAGATGCACGGGTCTTTGCTGGAGCTTCAGTGGCCACGTGCAGCTTTGCTGTGGGGATGGAGCTGGGAGGCTACCCCGGGGGCTGCCCACTCCCTGGCCACGAGAAGCCCTGCAGCAGGGTAAGGAGCGCAAAATACTCACTGCCTGGGACGGCCCTCCCACCCCACACACCTTGTGCTGGGGGCTCAGCCAGCACCCAGGCAACCACAGCAGCATCCTAAACCCCAGGAGCTTGGCTGGTGGCCTCCTCACTGCTCTCCACAGCCCTCCCAGGTCCCTCAGCAGCTATCACGACTTCTTAGTGCAAAGAGACTCATTAATGAAGTGGAAAAGGAGGAGGAGGAGCAAACTGAATGGTCTGTCCTAAGGGACAGTACAGCAAGGAGAAGGAGGAGAGCACTCAGCATTGATCTCAGGATATGCAGCCACCAGAGGGAGAGGAACAACTGTCCGGAAAATAACTGGGGGTGGAGAGGATGAGGGGTCCAGCTGGCTGGGCAGCCTGCCAGGGGCCCTGCCAGCAACGGTGGAAGCCAACGAGGTGTGGGCAGGAGTAGGGCAGGGATGCTGCCTCCAGAGCCACACAGCCGCCATCAGTGCCCCGTCCACAGCAACTTCTACCAAAAGATATCTCTCTGAGCTGGCAGGAGGCAAAGGGAAGCCTGCAGAGCCATGGGCAGGAGGGCTGGGTCCTGGCAGATACTCAAAGCATCACAGAAGAAGCCTCCTCAAGGCTACTTGCTCCATCTGCACTCCCTGCCCTGGCCCTCGAGTCCCTCCATCCTGTGGGGTGCCACCACTTAGCTCCCAACACCCTGGTGCAGCAGTGAGCTCGCTCACTACCAGCAGCACTGGCGGAAGGAGGAGGACAGGCTGGGCTGTGTGGGAAGGACATCCTTCTCTAGTGCGTTGGTTCCCAGTTTCCGAGCTGTCTCCACAAGGGCCTGGCTGCTGTGCTTGTGAGCAGCACAGCAGGGGAACTGCGGGGAGCAGGCGCTGGGCTCCTCCTGGCCGCTGGCCCCAGGCCACCAGCCTCTGGCCAGCTGGTCCTGGGGCAGAAGGCATGGAGGTCCCAGGAGCAGGTCTGTCTGTATCACATGTGGGCAGTGCTGGAGGCTGCCGGAGAGCAACACGAGGGGAACCTTTCCCTCCCCAGCTGGCAGCTCCAAGCGGAGGAGTGGAGACATCAGGGGGGCAGGGGCTGCACAGTCAGCATCTCTACAACAGCTGCTCCTCCAGCCCTAAACCCTCACATTGTTTCTTGAGTGCCCAGGAGCAACAATTTCCAACCCTAGGGAGCCCTGCTCTACCCATCCCCACGTCACACGGGGGGCTTGGCTCCCGATGGCTCAGAGTCCATGACCTCGGCCTCCGCTGCTCCTGTGCCAGGCAGCCAGAGGGCTGCTCTCTTCTGCTCACACCTTTCAGGGCTCAAATCCCACAGCAGATCCACCCAACCTGCTGCAGTCCGAGGAGATGACTGAAGAGCTCATCAGGAGCTTATGTGACCCTATGCCCAGCCCAGCTACTCTGCATCCCATGGTGGAGGACACATACACCCACACCCACCATCCTCTCATGGTGAGCTGGAAGAAAGGACACTGATCATTGTGTTGTGGGGAGTCTGTCCACCCATGCACGTCCAGCCTCCAGGACATTCAGCATGCTGTCCAGAAAGCACAACCCAAACGTACACCTAGCATGAAATTAGTTTTCCCCTCCCTGAGACTTTTACTCACAGCAAGTGGGGACTAGACAGGGAATCGCACCAGTGTTCCTGAACTGTCAGGCTGAGAAACCCTATGCGCTTCAGCCAGCTGAAAAGCTTCCTCGAGACATTGCTAAAATGATTCCCTGGACTTAGACCTCTTCCCACACCAGCAGCAGTGTGCAGCTGAGACAAAAGGAGGGTGGGTTTCTTAGAAAATGCCAAACAGACTCTTCCTGCTCATTCACAAAATCACCTTACTTTTCAGAACACAAAAATCACTGAAAAAGGGGCCTTGTCCCTTAAACTCTGTCTACTTGGTCTCAACATTAGCCCCACGTCCCAGCTCCCTTGGCAGCTCTGCTCCAAGAGGAGGGTCCCTGGGGTCTGGGCTGCTCCCACCAGGCTTAGTGCTCCGAGGGGTCTCCTCAGGCACCATCGCCCCTGCTGCTTAGGCCCAGCCAAGCACGGGTGCAGGGCAGCACGTCCCAGCAGCACGGGCAATGAATGCCTGGTTGAGGTGCCCATCTCAAGGACTTGCCCAGGTCCACAAACCCCCAGCCAAGCCATCAGAGCAGGCATCCCCCCACATCTCTCCGCTATGGGAAGGATTAATCCAACAAGAGAAATGGTGAAAGAGCATCAACTTCATTCCCTTGGTGAAGAAACTG